>JAGDQP010014813.1:10414-44233 GCA_022664845.1 Lepisma saccharinum | reverse complement strand
ATACATAATACACAGCCATATTCAATCCACTAGTGGATGAGGCCTCTCCCGGAGGGAGGAGGTGGTCTACTGCTCCCACGCTGACCAGACGTGTTGGGAGAGGAGAGCCGAAGCCCTCAACTGTGATCGCTACCTCTTTATTCAGGTAGCTCCCCAATTGGCCTCACGACGCTGGGTGGACGCCGCACAGGCAACACCATCTGGAGTGTTGAAACGGTAACCATCCAAACACTGACCAGACCCAGAGCTGCTTGACTTCGGTGATCTTACGGGAACCGGTAGACCAGCTCGGCTAGGGCGTTGCCCATATATATATATATATATATTGCTTTCTATTTAATTATTGTGTACATTAAAACTCTCCGATGCGGTATTAAATTCCATTTAGAAAGTGTGAGTGTAATCTGAAAACATACGCACATATTCTTCCATACTGTAATTTTTTCATGTTTAGCACAGATTTGGGAAAATGGCTCATTCTACTCATTATGTCGCAACATATAGAACAAGCCTTTTACTAGAGGCCTTAGTAGTGTTCCACCGAAAGATTATACCTTCTCTTTCCTTCATTTTTTAAACATTATTTTCAAAATATCACAATAAAATTTGGTTCAAATATCTTCAAAATTATGGCTGCTAGCGTGTATATCATATTCAGCCGTTTTCTATCCTGATATCCTCAAATATATATATATATATATATATATATTTGCTTTGCTTCGCTGGGGGCCCCCCAGACCCCCGTGGAAGCTGCGCCCCCTTTATCGTAATCAGACTCTGGCGGACTGCGCCTCCACAGTGGGGGGGGGGGGGGCTGCGCCCTCATATGGGAGTTTTTCACAATTTTTGTGACCTACTTGTCATGGTACACCTTCATACCAAAATTCGTTTGTCTACCCTTATTGGTTTACAAAATGGGTTTTCAGGCGGCCATTTTGGATTAAAGATGACTTTTTTAACGTTTTATTATATTGTCGTGACTTATTCGTGAAGGTACACCTTCAAATAAAATTTCATTTCTCTAGCTCAAACTGTGTAGAAAATGTCTTTTAGGTGGCCATTTTGGTTCCAAGATGGCGACTTCCCTAAAATTTTGAAATATTTTCTTAAATTACTAGTTAAGATACACCTTTATGTTAAATTTCGTATCTCGAGCTCAAGCGGTGTCGAAAATGGATTTTTAGATGAGCCATTTTGCCTCCAAGATGGCGTCTTTGGATACATCATGTAACATTTTCGTAACCTACTTGTGTTGTACCTTCACACCAAATTTCGTTTCAGTAGTCCCAGTCATTTAGGTTCTATATTCTATACAACAATGGGTTTGGCGGCCATTTTAGATCCAACATGGCGACGTTTTCAACATTTTTCAATATTTTCTCAGCCTAATAGTCACCATGTACCTTCATACCAAATTTCGTATCTCTAGCTGAAACGATGTGGAAAATGGATTTTTAGAGTACGCCATTTTGTAACCAAGATGGAGTCTCTGGATACATTTTGTAATATTTTAGCAACCTACTAGTGATGTTGTAAATTCATGCCAAATTTCATGTCGCTAGCTCCAGCGGTTTAAGCTCTCTATTCTACACAACAATGGGTTTGGCGGCCATTTCGGATCTAAGATGGCGACTTTTTCAAAATTTCGGATTTTTCCCTTTACCTACTCATGGTCCTACACCTTCGTACCAGACCCCCGTGGAAGCTGCGCTCCCAACATGGGGGTTGGGGGTGCTGTGGCCCCTTTATCGTAATCAGACACTCCCTGGCGGACTGCGCCTCCATGATACAAATATACCACTCACTGCGGGGGGGGGGGGGGGGGGGGTTGCACCCTCATATGGTTTTTTAACCATTCTTTGTGACCTACTTACTCCTAGATGGCGACTTTCCTAAAATGTTGTAATACTTTCGTAAACTACTAGTTATGGTACAGCTTTATGCCAAATTTCGTATTTGTAGCTCAAACTGTAAGGAAAATGGATTTTTAGGTCCGCCATTTTATATTCAAGATGGCGTCTTTGGATACATCATGTAATACTTTCGTAACCTACTAGTAATGTTGTATCTCCATACCAAATTTCATTTCAATAGCCCCTTCACACCAAATTTGGAGTTTCTAGCTCCAGTAGTTTGGCCTATTAATTTTGATGATCAGTCAGTGACCATGGGGCTATATATTATATGGACTCGCTTTGCTTCGCTGCGGGAGCTGCCCCCAGCCCCCGTGGGAGCTGCGATCCCAACATGGGTGTTTGGGGTGCTTCGTTCCCTTTTTCGTAATCAGAGAGTCTCTGGCGGACTGCGCCTCCATGTTACATACATATATACCACCCACCAGTGGGGGGGGGGGCTGTGTCCCCGTACGGGGGGTTTCACTATTTTTTGTGACCTACTCCGTCATGGCACACCTTCATACCAAATTTCGTTTGTCTAGCTTTACTGGTTTAGAAAAGGGATTTTCAGGCGGCCATTTTGGATTAAAGATTGCGACTTTCCCACAATTCTGTATTATTGCCCTAAGCTACTAGTTATGATACACCTTTATGCTAAAATTTCTTATCTCTAGCTATTTCTTATCTCTTATCGCTTGTGGAAAATGTGTTTTTAAGTTCGCCTTTTTGGATCCATGATGGCGTCTTAGGATAAATTGTGAAATATTTTATTAACCTACTAACCTATTACCTCCATACTAAATTTCATTTCAGTAGCCACAGCGGTTTAGTCTGTGTATACAACAATGAGTTTGGCAGCCATTTTAGATCCAAGATGGCGTCAATGATCACATCTCGTAATATTTTCGTAATCTACTGGTGATATTCTAACTTCGTACCCAATTTCATTTCAATAGTCTCAGCCATGTTGGCTGTGTATTCTATACAACAATAAGTTTAGCGACCAAGATTTTGGATCCAAGATTGCGACTTTTTAAATATTTTATTATATTGCCGTGACTTACTCGTGAAGTCACAATTTCAAATAAAATTTAATTTCTCTAGCTCAAACGGTGTCGAAAATGCTTTTGGACGGCCATTTTGAATCCAAGATGGCGACTTTAACAAAACATTTTATTATTTTCCTAAACTACTAGTTATAGTAAACCCTTATGCTAAATTTCGTACCTCTAGCTCAAAATGGATTATTGAGGCCGCCATTTTGGATCCAAGATGGCGTCTTTGGGTAAATTGTGTAATATTTTATTAAGTTAATATTGATAGTGTACCTCCATAGCAAATTTCATTTCAGTAGCCCCAGCGGTTTGGGCTGTGTATTCTATACAACAATGAGTTTGGCAGTCATTTTGGATCTAAGGTGGCGTCTTTGAACACATATCTTAATATTCTCGTAACCTACTGGTGATATTCTACCTTCGTACCAAATTTCATTTCAATAGCCCCAGTCGTTTAGACTGTGTATTGAATAGAAAAATGAGTTTGGCGGCCATTTTGGATCCAAGATGGCGACTTTTACAAAATTTGAAAATATTTTCGTAATCTCCTGGTAATATTATACCATCATACCAAATTTTAATTCAATAGCCCCAGCTGTTTAAGCTCTCTATACTATACAACAATGGGTTTGGCGGTCATTTTGGATCCAAGATGGAGTCTTTTCCAAAATGTCGGATTTTTCACTTTACCTGCTCATGGTCCTACACCTTCGTACCAAATTTGGTGTTACTGACTCCAGTAGTTTGGCCTGTGAATTTATATGGATGGGTGAATCAGTTAGTGACCATGGGGTTATCCAGTATATGGATGGATATATAAATTTGAGAAAACCAACGGTATCGGCTTTTTCGGGTGAATGTTCTCGAAAATTACGCCACACATAAAAAAAAATTGTTGATAGTAACATAATCTCTAATACCAGTATTAATCCCTTTCGAACATGAAAATTTGGACATTTGAAAAATGACAAAGATATAAAGCCTTAAAAACGCGATTTTGTTGGTCGAGTGTACTTTTGAATGATCGTTAGTGCACGTGCGAAAGCTCCCTTGCTCAACTGGTAAAGTTGTCACATGATATGGTTTTTAATATTAGTGATTAGCTGAATAGATACAGAGTTAGGAAAAAGAATAACGATATTAGTGGACATGTATACACATTCTAGCTGCACATGGTCAATGCGTTGAGTAACGTTGTGACGTCACCAATGGAAGACGTTGAAAAGTTTTATTGAACATCTCGCGTTTTAAATGAGCTATCGATATGAAATAAACAATGATTTGCTTAGGTAAAGCAGATGGAACTTCCAATACAAAACAAACTATTGATACCGTATCACGTGATATAGATTTCGGACACGACCATCTTGGCCAAATTAGCCAATTTCGATTTCCGCATTGACATCCACAACGAAACGATAATGTAGTCAGCATGACAAGCGAAACCATGCGAAATTCAAATCGAACAATGCACAACCTGTCACGTGATATAGTTTCCGGCCGTCATATTAGCAGATAATTACATTTCTGACTATAATTTACAAACTAATATGCATAATGTATCTAATTCATATATAATCCATGTTAAAAATTAACGAATTTTAGAAAATGTTTTCTTATTTAGAGATGATATACACATAAAAGGACTTCAGATTCGTGTTTGCTATATCGAGTTTGGGAAAAAGCAGGTTGCAAATGGACGATTAAATAAACCGGAAGCTCTCTAGGATGCCATTTTGAATTTTTGGAGACAAATAAAAATATCTGCTAGAAAAGTGGAACAAACGGCATTTCGTTCAGAATGACACTCCGAGAAATATAGCTATTTCGAATTTTCCAAAATACATGCCATCACTTAGTTATGGTGGTCATTTTGTGAAATATTTACATTTTAATATCTCGCATTATAATGGTCATATCTAGATGGATTAAACGTTATCTTACTCTTGAAAGGATCCTAAAGAAGGAAATTCCAATCAGAATACCAGAAATCTATGGCGTCAGAGACTGAAAGACCAATCTTGATATATATATATATATATATATATATATCATGACATCTAATGGTGGTATCAATATGGAATAAACAGTGTAATGTTGAGGTAATCATAGTGCTCATGCTTGAGGAAAATATACATGAGTAGTGCAACCCACAAAAAATGGAACCGAAAGTTCTGATTTTACTCTAAAAATGTTTTAGCGAGATTCGGCACCGCCACTGAAAAGAGAAATTTCTACGAAATCGAAATTTGCTTATTTTTGTGCTACGACGCATAGTTTCCGAGATATGGGGTCACACTTCGCGGACGCATCACTGCCAACGATTATGTCGCAATTTTAGGAGACCACTTGCATCCTATGGTCCGGATGTTGTTCCCGGACAATGACGCCATATTCCAGGATGATAATGCACCCATTCACACAGCTGGAGTTGTTGCAGCGTGGTTTGAGGAACATCAGGATGAAGTTCAACACCTCCCCTGGCCCGCCCAATCCCCAGATCTCAACATAATTGAACATCTGTTGTCCATCTTGGAAACACGACTCCGGCGACGATTTTCACCTCCATCCTCTCTCACAGAACTGGCCGATGCCCTGCACGAGGAATGGTGTAATATTCCACTTGCTACCATTCACGACCTCTATGCCTCCATCCCACGTCGCATCAAGGCTGTTCTGAAGGCGAAAGGTGGCCCGACACCATATTAATCTGGTAAGTTGCACTTTCGTTCAGGTGTTTCCATTATTCTGATAAGCATCTGTATGTAGATAGATAGATAAATAGATAGATAGATATCGTACCGATCTCAATAGGTTGATTTTTCTTCGAAATCTATCTAATAAAAACTCGTATGTAAAATTGCCTTTTACATATAAATACACTTTAATGTGAAAGAATTTTAAAAAATCTGTCACATTTAAATATCAATGAGTAATATTCAACCTAAACTTCACGGAACCTTGCTAAATTAACGTTCACTGAAGTTCAAATATCATATGTTTACACATACGATTACATATACAATTTTATAAACCATCTGGTAACGTTTATTTTACCATCTGCCGCCATCGTGATCGGTTATTTTTGTAGAAATAGGAAATATTCTTAACCAATGGGGATTCCGATCCCTAACTGACAGATCGAGAAGTAATTAAAATGTGGTGCAAGTCATGGTAGTGAGTGCGTTATTCGTGGGAATGACAGTTTATGTTTTTTTAGAGTTCGATCAATGCATTTATTACCCTCTGTAATGTTTTGCTATGGTGATGTTTTTGACTGTCAGCTTGCGGTCATTTTGATAAGACCCTGGACTTCTAAGTAAACGAACTATATTTAAGATCCGATTGACATTTCCTTCTATTTTTTTACCCCCAGTATTTCTTAAAACTGAATTGACCTAAGTCAATTTAGATGACTTTTAGGGCTTATTGGGAAATTTGGGCCAAGCCAAATGGATGATGATGGGAGAATAAGTGGAATAAAGAAAGTAAGAGGAAACAGGAGAGCCTCGAGAAAACCCGCACATGAAGTTTGTCCACCAGAAAGACCACATGCTGATCAGGTAGCCGCGCGGTTTAAGGTGTTAAGTCAGTGACTCGAGAATCGCACTGCACCATAATTGAGCGCTCTATGATCAGTCAAATTACTGGAAGTTTTCATATAGTTAGCTTGCCTGGCAATTTCTTAAAAATTGTTTGTGGATATAATATTAACCTTGATTCTAAGTGATAGATTTAAATCTAAAATGATTTTCGAACATTGAGTAAAATTTACGTTATTATTTTCGGATTCGAGAGAAAGAGAAATTGACAATATATTGATACAGAAGGAAAATATTTAAATTGGTAAAGAAATTTAATTCATGGACGAAGAGTAATGTTAAAAATAAATCAATTGATATTAAGGCGAGAGAAAACTGAGAAAATATCGAAGGTTCCGAGAGTACTAGTGAGCATGTATAAAGTGCATAGCAGTATAGAGAATATTAATGGTGATAGAGAAAGGATCTCTTTTTCTAAATATATAGTTGAATGAGAAGTCCTACATATGTACTGAGTTTAATGTTATTAAGAATTGTCCTTATATGGTAATTCTGGGGCATAATTTTTTGAATTCATTCAACAAACTCACATTTAACTTACTTTCGAAACCGTTTTGTAGTATTACGAAAGAACGAATTGACAAAACAATATGATCTTGAGTAAGAAAAGAATGACAATGATTATGATTTGCAAAATTAATAAGATGAAAGAATGAAAATGAAATGATGACCAATTTGGAAATTAATAAGCTACAAGATGAAGAGTGATATAGGATAACGAAGATAGATGTCTAGATAAAGAATTTTATATTAATTTGGATGGAAATTGTTTAAAGATGCAGGGTGTTGATACTTGATCCTGTGGAATGGTTGAAGATCAGGTATTTTTTTAAAAAAAGAAAAAGAAAACTGTCAAAAAGTTAAACTGTTTTGTAATATGTTTTTCTGTTGCATTTTTTAATTCTTTTCTTTACCGAAGGAGGAGATTATGATATGTCACCTGAATTGAATGAGGTAAGCAACCTGCGGATCAAACTATTCAATTATATGCCTGGTTACACGTCATGGTAAAGAGTATGGGCAACCAGTTTTGCGTAACTTGGTAATTTGTTTATAAAATGATAGCAACGAAAAGAGTTCTTTATAACGAGGACATTAAGTAAGTAATATATAGAAAGAATGTGCATATTATTATACTAGGTTGTATTGGATAAGAAAAACAGTTCATGTCACAAATTTAACTTGCATTATTCACAAAGTTGGATGGTTGTAAAAATATATGTACCTAATCTATGTAAAAGACGACCAAAGGTCACAGAGTGAGAAGAAGTTGATTTTATTAAATCGTCTTCACTTTCTAATACCTGGGTTTAATTCTAACGTTCTCGTTAACCTGTTCTATGAAATTGTCCTGAATTGACATTATAATCTCCACTGGGTTCGATACGGACACTGACTTGGAGCAGTTTGTTGCGTACCGGGATAATCAAGCCAGTAATCATCCTCGTGACCCATGCTATTATAATAGGCGACCCTGAGATCACAAGAGTAAGAATCTCTGCAAATAATAATCACGACAATTCCACGACACGGAACAGCTTTTCAAGGCCTTAGGGAAAGTTCAAATAAATGTCACCGAAAGGGAAAATTTAACTTCTGTATGCAAACATAGTTCTAATTTTGCATCAAAGATTGTATTCGGTAACAAGTTACGTACGGAAACTTAATTTCTTTTCCTTTTAATTTAATATATGAATGAGGACTGCAGCTGCCACTGAAACTCCCATCTATTACAAGAGAGTACCAAACACTGCGCATCTTCAGATCTCTATTGTTAATGAGACAATGTTTTATTTCATCTTTATAATTTCTATTTAAATGTAAATTTTGTGGTAAAATTACGAATGAGATAACTTTTGGAAAATGCACGATCATATCAATCACTTCTGAATATTATCTTTAAAGTTTTCGTTTGAGGGACAAGTCTCGTTGCATTTCATTTTTGTGTGTTGTAAATTACAGTCGGTAGCAAACAACAAAGTGGAATATGGCCGCGTCGTATTACTGAGGTGGTGTGACGAATGTTGTTATTGTTTGCTGTTCAGAGTGAAGACTAAATTCGGAAAAAGGTTTCACAATCTTTGGAAGACAAGCTCTCCCTGTTTTCTGCCCTTTTTCTCGACCGACACAGAAAAAGGAACAGCACATCTGCAAATAGAAATATTCGAAACTCAGAGAGTCACAATTTAAAACAAAAGTACAATGAACGTGGGCATTTCTGAATTCTGTAAGTACTTGTCTGTGTGATTTCCAGATACCCAACTACTTGTTTGTGAAACATTCTTAATTTCGGCTGCACTTACCAGTGTGAAAAACTTTTCTCGATCATGAATGCAAGCAACTCACCAAAGAGATACAAATTAATGGACATTTATCTTAGCTCTGTTTTTAAAGTTGATGCTTCAACTAAGATATCTTCTGATAATGAGAAGTTGCTGTCATAAAATAAAGGTTCTAATTGTCCGTGAAGAAACAGCAAATAAATTTCACTTTAATGTTGTTGTTTTTTTTTTTTTTTTTTTAAGTTTAATACAATATCCCATAGTTTATTACGCTTTACGTTACTCATTTTAAAAAAATAAAACATTAAGTGTAATTGTATTTTTTTCTGCGGCCCGCACTATCTTACAACTTTGATTATTTGGCCCAATTGAGATTTGAGTTTGACATACCTGAAAAGAAAAAAATATTCCCGATATGTAGTCTGAATATAATATATGGAAAAAAGCGAAAGATAATATAGAAAAAGCTATGAGCAAATGTTAAGAAGTGCAAGAACTGGTTAGTAAATTTACAAGTGATGCTACAATATGAGAGCGAACACAGGTTGATCGCCTTAAAGGAAATGATCACGAAACAACCTTATTCTTTCATTATATTCGTACTATTGTTATGTTTTGTTGCCTAGTAACTATATTTATAATCACTTAACAAGCATATATACTACATTAATGTGATCAATTTTGAATAACAGTAACTACTATTATACATCAATGACTGAACATAGCAATTATAAACGAGCAGGAGCAGTTGAATACCAATAACAAACTGAGCTTAAAATTAGTTAACAGATGGAACCACATCTTTGAATATACCTGAGTCAAAGTGCTGAACGCAAATTTATTATTTTTCTTTCTTTTTATGTTCCATTAAGTACAATATAATATTCTAAATATTTGTGAATAATTTTTCGTATCTTAGAACATTTTAAGTAAGGATTTCAATTTTCTAAAGATATTCACACATCTATCGAGCAATGAAACCTTTGATCATATTTGAAAGGTGAAATGTAGATCAACTGAAATTTGATGAAATGATGAACGTCGTTCCTATCTAGTAGGTTGACAAATCTGTCTCTCACATGAAGGATGACGCTAAACCTTTGGACCTATAAAAGCAAAAATACCACAAGATAGAGTATTGTCACAATGTTATTTATATCAGACGGCGAATGTACAGGGTGGCCAAAATAAACTGGCCCGGAAAAGTGTTTTTGGAATGCAATGGAGTAAGATATTCCGTCTTTTGAGACAAGAATGTTTGATTGAACGAAACACTTTTCAGAAAACAACGTGTCCTAGATTTTAGGAACGAATATAATATAAACAGTTTTGTGTTGAAGTTACGATGACGACAAATATGGTTTCGTCTTTTTGTTGATGGCAATATTAAGAAAATCCCTTTCGGTAGGGGCTTACAGGCTAAGATAGATCTCGAAGATTTTATTTTCAAAAATTCAAATCTCGCCTTATATGAGCGCTATCGAGAAGCTATTTATTGTTTTTTTGATTATTCATCAAGAGCTGTTCAACGATGCCCCACAACTTCAGTGCTTTTGAGAGGATGCACCTCCTTTATACACCACCATGGTGTCCATCTGCACCCTCCCTAGGGGGGCTGCACCCCCATAGGGGAGGTTTGCCCCATTTATTGTAACCTACTCTTGGTCATACACCTTCATTGAAAATTTTGTTTCTCTAGCTTCAATGATTTGGAAATTGGGCTTTTGGGGCGGCCATTTTGGATCCAAGTTGACGACTTTTTGAAAGTTTTTAGGTAGATTTCGAAGAAAAAGGTACCTATTGAGATCGGTACGATATCAAAGTATATATTTATATATTAACACGCTAGCGGCCATAATTTTGAAGATATTTGAACCAAATTTTTATATGTTGTTTCTAGGCTTAATAGCTCGGTTAAGTTCGTTAATGAGCAAAATCGGTCGCCATCTTGGGTCCAAAATGGCTGCCGAACCCATTGTATAGAATACACAGCCTAAACCGCCGGGGCTATTGAAATCAAATTTGGCATAAAGATACATCATCACTATTTGATTACGAAAATGTTACCTAATGAGTTCAAAGACGCCATCTTGGATCTAAAATGGAGGAAGCAAGAAATCTATTTTCCATATCGTTTGAGCTAGAGATAAGAAATTTGGCATAAAGGTGTATTGTCACTAGTAGTTCAAGAAAATATTACGAAATGTTGAAAAAGTCGCCATCTTGGATCCAAAATGGCCGCCGAACCCATTGTTGTATAGAATACAGCATAAACGGCTGCAGCTAGAAATATCAAATTTGGTAACACGGTGCATTATCACTTTATGTTACTAAAATATTACATCATGTATCCAAAATGGCGGACCTAAAAATCCATTTTCCACAGCGTTCAAGCTAAAGATACGAAATTTGGCATAAAGGTGCATTATGACGAATAGTTTAGGGAAATATTACATTTGGGAAAAGTCGCCATCTTGGATCCAAAATGGCCGCCCAAAATCCCATTTTTCACACCGTTTGATCTGGATAAATGAAATTTTACTTTAATATGTACCATCACAAGTAGATCACGACAATATAAGAAAACTTTCAAAAAGTCGTCAACTTGGATCCAAAATGGCCGCCCAAGAAACCCAATTTCCAAACCATTTACGGTAGAGAAACGAAATTTTCTTTGAAGGTGTATCACCAAGAGTAGGTTACAATAAATGGGGCAAACCTCCCCTTTGGGGGCGAAGCTTCCCGTGGGAAGGTGCAGATGGACACCATGGTGGTGTACTGCTGCAGGGAGATTTTCGTTAAGATAAAGGAGGCGCATCCTCTCAAAAGCACTGAAGTTGGGGATCTGGGGACTGTGCTTCCAGCGAAACAAAGCGAGTATATATATATATATATATATATATATATATATACGTCTTGTGGGGTATCGTTGAACAGCTCTTGATGAATAATCTACAAATCAATAAATAGTTTCTCGATAACTCTCATATAAGGCGAGATTTGAATTTTTGAAAATAAAAACACTTCGAGATCTACCTCAGCCTGTAGGCCTATCGAAAGGAATTTTTTTATATTGTCGTGACCCACTTGTGATGTTACACCTTCAAGAAAAATTTCATTTATCGAGCTCAAACGATGTGCAAAATGGGATTTTGGGCGGCAATTTTGGATCCAAGATGGCGACTATTCCCAAATGTAATATTTCCCTAAACTACTCGTCATAATGCACCTTTATGCCAAATTTCCTTTTTCTAGTTCAAATGATTTGGAAAATGTTTTTTGGTCCGCCATTTTGGATCCAAGATGGCGTCTTTGGGTACATCATGTAATATTTTAGTAACATACAAGTGATAATGTACCGTGTTACCAAATTTGATATTTCTAGCTGCAGCCGTTTAGGCTGTGTATTCTATACAACAATGGGTTCGGCGGCCATTTTGGATCTAGACGGCGACTTTTTCAACATTTCGCAATATTTTCTTGAACTACTAGTGACAATACACCTTTATGCTAAATTTCGTACCTCTAGCTCAAACGATATGGAAAATAATTTTTTGCTTCCGCTATTTTGGATCCAAGATGGCGCCCTTGAATTCATTATGTAACATTTTCGTAATCAAACAGTGATGTTTTATCTTTATACCAAATTTGATTTCAATATAACCAGCGGTTTAGGCTGTGTATTCTATACAACAATGAGTTCGTCGGCCATTTTGGATCCAAGATGGCGACCGATTTTGCTCATTAACGAACTTAACCGAGCTATTAAGCCTAGAAACAACATATAAAAATTTGGTTCAAATTTCTTCAAAATTATGGCCGCTAGCGTGTTAATATATATAAATACAGATGCTTATCAGAATAATGGAAACACCTGAACGAAAGTGCAACTTACCAGATTAATATGGTGTCGGGCCACCTTTCGCCTTCAGAACAGCCTTGAATGGTAGTGAATGGTAGTGAATGGTAGGAAGTGGAATATTACACCATTCCTCGTGCAGGGCATCGGCCAGTTCTGTGAGAGAGGATGGGGGTGGAAATCGTCGCCGGAGTCGTGTTTCCAAGATGGACCACAGATTTTCAATTATGTTGAAATCTGGGGATTGGGCGGGCCAGGGGAGGTGTTGAACTTTATCCCGATGTTCCTCAAACCACGCTGCAACAACTCCAGCTGTGTGAATGGGTGCATTATCATCCTGGAATATGGCGTCATTGTCCGGGAACAACATCCGGACCATAGGATGCAAGTGGTCTCCTAAAATTGCGACATAATCGTTGGCAGTGATGCGTCCGCGAAGTGTGACCACAGGACCCAATGAAAACCATGATATTGCGGCCCACAGCATCACCGTGCCGCCGCCATGTTTCACAGTTGAGCGGAGACACTGCAGATCATACGCTTCTTTGGGCGTTCTCCACACATAAACACGGCCCGTGGTTTGGAATAGGGTGAATGGTGACTCATCCGACCATACCACACGTTTCCAGTCGTCAACGGTCCAAGTTGCATGGTCGCGGCACCATTTGCGGCGTGCTAAAGCGTTCTGGTCCCTGATGAGAGGTTTGGCCCGTGCAACACGACCCCGTAAGTTCATGTCATGTAATTCGCGGCGGACTGTGATTGTCGAAACAGGTTGGGGGAGGTGCTGATTGAGTTCCTCCGTCACTTGCGCCGCAGTGGCACGACGGTTCCGCGTGACAATGCGCTTTAATACCCGGCGTGCCCTGTCACTGATGCTTTTCTTCCGCCCACTGTTCCGCTTTCCCGATGTGGTTTTCCCGTGTGTTGTGTAGGCCGTCATCACCTTCGACACTGTCCCTGGTGACACACCTAACACACTAGCCACTGCCGTCACACTCACTCCACATAGCCGCGCACCAATAATTTGCCCTCTTTGAAACTCTGAGAGGTCTCCCATTTTACTCTACCTCCGTCTGCTGCAGCCACTGCACACTCCTGTTCCACGACGCCTGACGTAGTATGGAGACCGACCTAACACACCACCACCAGCAGTCCGGCGCTGCGGTCGCCACGACACCACTGCAAACCAATACATCTGACGTGTTGCCAACTACAGGTGTTTCCATTATTCTGATAAGCATCTGTATATACTTAGATATCGTACCGATCTCAATAGGTAGATTTTTCTTCGAAATCTACCTAAAAAGGTAATTGTGCTGCTAATGTGAATGTAACTGAATTGTCTGCAATGGTAAATTGGTCTTTGGCAACAGAGAATAATTATATGTACGAGATTTATACTATTCGCATATGTCTTTCTAAATGTTAATCTATATCAGGACAGTCATCTGTTTTAATGCTGTGTTCTCAGTGTAATTATTAGCTTTGGTTCCAAAGTATTATTCAATAAAACCATTGAATTACCTAACAATCTAACCGAACCTAAGCGCTGTATCATTTCTATATTAGTTCGTTCTCGAATAGTCTCAGTATCAATTGGCGCATCATGGTAGGATTGAAGAATTACAGTATAAGACTACGTAAGATGTTTCCAGGTGGTCACGAGCTGTAGGCTCAGGTTTAATCAGGATTTATAGATGGTTCATATACGATTTGAAGGAAAGAATGCATAGTTTGCGTCAAAGGTCAAATCATGAGGTTAATAATGTCAAATTACTGCTTACTCGGAGTACACTATACGGCAATAATCCCCTAACGAAAGGCTTAGTTTGCGAGGGTTCGTATATAGTATTTGAAATAGACAGTGGAGCATCCGTGAGTATGGCTGGTTATGACACTTCCATGACTTATTTTCAACATCTGCCCTTGCAAAACACAGCATGTACACTTCGTAGTGCTACCAACAATTTTTTGTCATGAGTTGGAGTGAATAATAAGGCTAAGTTGTTACCCTTCATTATTGTCCATGATTCTTTTAGGAAGCCAATATTAGGCACAAAATGATGGACATTGCTGTATTTATTAAGATGGGGAAACTATTAAAACCATTAATCATATCTCTGAAGTAGAAGTAATCGTCAATTCAACCAATACTACCCATAGGTAGTGTTTAAAAAGTTCTATAAAATTTTGTGGCAAATGAGACCACCGGAAAAATTTGGCGGTAGCCATTTGTAATCTAATTACTGGTGGCTTTATATTATTTTTATTGACGTTAAATATAAATTACATGCATGTTATATAATAATGCACCATCACATTGAAATTAGCCAAGAACTACGATGAATCGCCATGCAAATTAAAAAAAGTGAAATAATCCTCCCTTCTATACTGTTCCTACCTTCCAAGTACTGTAGAACCGGGCTAATCCGCCCTCCGATGGTTCGACTCCTCGTGTAATCTGACTCCGGCGGAGGTTGAGGAATGTCGACGTATGTCTGTACTTTGTTGAGTAAGTTAGCTGGTGACACTCAACCATTGCGTTCGGATGTTTTGCTTTGAGAGTGTTTGTTGTATAAGCAGTGACTTTTTATACAGTGGACAGTTTGTGCTAAAAATCGGCTTTTTCAGTGTAGTGTACTCGTCCCATTATGTCAATTAAAAAGTATAAACACGTGACGCTGAGCTTGGAGGACTTTAATGTATTAAATATTTATGCTTCTCTGATAATCCGACCTTCCTTGCGTTTCGACCATGCCCTCAGTCCCATAGGTAACAGATTAACGGGTTTCTACTGTATGATTTTCAAACCGGCATGTCGAAATTAGACTAATTTAGAGCAAAGAACTGATGTTATACTAAAATCAGAAACCATCTCTCAAATCAACAGAAAGGAAACCATACATTGTACTAATATGTAAAACATGGACACCAAACACATATTTAATAATTTTTCTTTCAATACAATTAAGATATCACATATAATTCTTCACATGTATTTCTCATAATGGTTCTATATGTGTAATTCCCAGTAATTACGTACTTTAAACCATTACTTGATTACAGCCGATATCAACACACGAGAAACATCACAAACTTATAAAACAATAATAACTAATAACGATTTTTTCATTGTTGTCTTTCTTTTTTTATCAGAAAATTCTAGATTAAATTCCAACCGAATTTAACAACCATACCTCTAACTAATTTATTTAATAATTTCAATTTAAATTTGTATCTACTGACAACAGCAGACATATTGTAACCTTCTTGGAGATTACACATATTCGGTTATATATCTCTCGTGTCTACCCGACTATCGGTGTTTTACAAATTGATAAGGGTGCTCTCACTAATAAATTTTTGCAGAGATATCCAATAGTATTTGGAGGGGATATAGATAAACCTATTGTAGGCTTTTCTGTACCCATTCCAGCTCGACCTAATGCCATACCTATTTTCAAAAAGGCATATGATGTACCTTTTCAACTAGGGAAGCAGTTATGGCTGAAATCGATAAATCACAAAATCAAGGAGTGTTAGTTCGTCCAGATTTCACGGAATGGGCCACTTCATTGGTGATACGTAAGAAAAATAATCACATGACCTTGAACAAAGTTACAGAAGGTGATCTATCACTAAGATTGAAGACAAAATGTCTCAAGGGAGTTCAATGTTTCACCATTTAGGACTCACGACAGGCCTATTTACAGTTGCAAGTGCATCCTAAGTCCTAACAGTTTCTAAAAGTTAGTACACCCGTGGGGTATTTTCAGGCAAACGCGTTTAGCCTTTGGATTACGCTGTGCGGCTCAAATTTTTCAATGTTTCATAGATGTGACCAGATGAATGCCTGGAGTTATATACTACTTAGACGATGAGTTGATTTTCGCAGAGAATTAACAGTTATGTTATGAGAGAGTAGTAGAAATTCTGAACAGATTTGAACGGGCTAACATAAAGGTCAGGCAGGAAAAATTGCATTTTTTGTGGATAACATAACGTTTGCAACCCATATTGGACTGCCCAGAGATGTACATCAACTGAAGCCATATCATGGAATGGTCGCCTTTTACAACTGCTATGTTCCATCGCTTTCGGCAAATTTATCATTATTATATAAGCTATTAAAGAAAGACGTGAAATGGCAATGGGGTATAGAATATCAGAGTTCAATAAAGTTAAGGATATGCTAGCTAAAGATAAGATACATCCTTCTGATCCTGAGGCGGACATAGTTATAACAACAGACGCTTGCCAAGATGGTGTCGGGGCAGTATTGTGTAACAAAGTAAATGGTACATTAAAAACAGTATCTTGTGCTTTAGCCACTCTAACATAGTCCCAAAGAGCGTACGCTTAATTCGAGCGCGAAACCCTCGGAGTGATTTTTGCAATGCGTAAATTTCAGAAGTATGTTTATGGTAGACATTTTAAAATTTTCACCAGTAAAGTTAATCTTCGATGGGAAGGAGATTCCTAACAATGCGGCACCGAGATTATAAAGATGGACCCTCTTTCTCGCATCTTATGATTTCCAAATTATATACATAAAGAAAGTCGAGTTAGCAGATTTTTATCAGGTCTGCTTATTAATGAGAAGACCGGAAACAGTAAAACGTCACGATTTTACGTACAGCAGATTCAGGATATACCAATTTTGAAAGAACAAGTGATGGAGGAAACAGATGAAGATCCATTATGCCAGCAGGTGAAAGATTGGGTCATCAAAGGCTGGCCTAAACAATTAAAACACGAAAATGATACACCTGAAATGAGAACAATATTCGCCCGAAAGTTTCAAATAACTTGTCAAGATCATTGTATATGGTTTGGCTCAACAGTAATTTTACCCAGAAAATTAAGACTGCCTTATTTACAATTGATGCACAGACAACACACTGAAATAAAGAAATTAGTGTTGCTGGTTAAGGATCTAGTTTAGTGGCCCCACATCGAGCAGGACATAGCTGATTATGTTGGAAATTGTAATCCATATTTACATATGAGGAATAGACCACCAAAAACAAATCAATCTTGGCCCAAATCGAAGATGCCTTTCGAAAAAATACATATACATTTTGGCGAGTCGAAAGGCTTGAAGTTCTTGATCGCTATGGATAGTTACTTCAATCTTGTAACAGCGTGGCTCGTGAAATCAACTGATACCGGAGAAACATGTAAATGTTTAAAAGAACTGTTCAATACATACGGATATCCAAAAACTATAGTTTCTGATAACGGATCACCGTTTATTGATAATTATTAGAACGTTTTTGTGTTTTAAGGGGAATTAATCTGATACATTCTCCGCCTTTTCATCCAGTCAGTAATGGTTTGGCTAAAAAGGGTGTTCAAATGATAAAGAAAGCACTCAATAAAAAATACATAGAGAAGGGATAAATGATCCAATGTACTGAATTGAATTTTATTTATGCCCTATACCTAAATGGTACTAGTAAGGAAGTATGGGTACCCAACAATGAAAGTAAAGCTCCTAGATTTTTGCGAGGAAAATTATTCAGGAAAATAGGAGTGAACACTTACCTGATACAACTTAATGATCACAGGCATCAGTTGCATTTTGGAAATGACTTTTCAGCATCATCAGCACACAGACATAAAGAATTTGGCGATTGGTGAAATGTATCTGGCGGTCAGCAAAATATAGAAGTTTCGCAGTCATATGGAAGGGCTACGGCGTTCAGGAAGGAACAAAAGACCGCCTCTCTGGCTCAATGATTACGGGACTTAGATAATGTTCATTCGTTGAAGGTGAGAGGGAAGAGTGCAATGGAGTAAGACATTCTATCCTTTGAGAAAAGAATGTTTGATTGAACGAAACACTTTTCAGAAAACAAAGTGTCCTAGTTTTTAGGAACGAATATAATATAAACAGTTTGTGTTGAAGTTACGATAACGATAAATATGGTTTCGTCTTTTTGTTGATGGCAATATTAAGAAAAGGTAATTGTTCTGCTAATGCGAATATAACTGAATTGTCTGCAATGGTAAATTGGTCTTTGGCAACAGAGAATAATTATATGTACGAGATTATTACTATTCGTTATGTCTAAATGTTAATCTGTATCAGGACAGTCATCTGTTTTAGTGCTGTGTTCTCAGTGTAATTATTAGCTTTGGTTACAAAGTATTATTCAATAAAAATACTGAATTACCTAACAATCTAACCGAACCTAAGCGCTGTATCATTTCTATATTAGTTCGTTCTGGAATAGTCATAGTCCATCAGGGAATTTCATGAAAACGTAATCTAAACAGTGAAAACTGGGACAGACACAATTGGGTGTGAGATGAACACAAGACAAGTGACAGCAACCAGCTGTTTGAGTGAGAGGTATAGACGTGTTTAGTGATCAGTTGAATGCAACACAAAATGCTGCAAACGATAAAACAGCGCGTATTCGTTGTTGAGTGTCATGCGAAGCACAATTCGTGGAAAACGTTAAGAATGGAAGTGTGTAGGCAAAACATTCAGCAAAATCTGCAATGCAAAACTTAGTGAAAAAAATGGCGCGAAATGCGCTCTGTAGCGAATAAAAAAATAACTATCCAAAACGAGCTCGAACACACTGCTCACTGACACAAGAAAACATTGCTCAAGTCAATGATAACCTGAAAAGAGAGGAAAAAAAAAAAGTCCGACAAAATTTTACGCCGCTTACCTGTGCAAGTGGGGATTAAGAGATCGTCGTGTAGAACATTATCAAAAAGGACTTGCATCTTTTTCTTTAGAAATTTTCTGTTGTGCATGAGTTAAAGCTTCCAGACAAACCTGTGCGTGTTCAATACTGCCGGTGGTTTCTGAATTAAGTGGAATTAGGACTTTTGTATCTTCAGTGCATCATTTCGTAAGATGAGGCCTGGTTCAGCTTGTCTGGGTATGTGAACTCACAGAACACGCGCCATTATGCATCAGCAAATCCTCATCAGTACGTTCAACAGCTGTTGCATAATCTTAAAATTGGTGTTTGGTGCGCAATGTCCGGTTTCCAAATCATAACACGATACCAAACTGTTAATGCTCACCGGTATGTCAAGAATCAGTTTAATCCATCTGCGGAGCAACTCACAGAAGATGAACGATTGTTTGGATATCTTCAGCGAGATGGAGCAACAGCACACAACACACCTGCCACGAGTTCATGAGCTATTCGATGAGGAGAGAACAGTCAGCAGATGAAGTAAAATCTTCTTGCCACCACGACCGTCAGATCTCTCTGATTCTTACCTGTGGGACAAGTTGAAGGGAGAGGTGTACTCAAATAATCTCCACACACTGGACGATTTACAGTAGAATATTGAAAAAGCTACTGCTGCAATCCCTCAGGTAGAGCTGCTACGCGTGTCTCACAGTCTGATAAACCGAGCACAGCGCTGCATCGACAAGTGGCCATTTCCACTATATTCTGTAAAAGGCAGTTCCCATGTTCATTAACAAGGGTAAATTTAGTGTCAGAATTATCAACATTTTCCCAACCAGTTTTGTTTGCGCCACCCCGTACTTACCACTCAACATAAATATTCCTTGCAGTACATCATCATTCGTCAGTTTGTTACAGACAGACAGACACACACAGAGAGAGAGAGCGCGCCTGCAAGAGCAAGCGTGTGTGCGTGAACGCTAAACAAACAGTAGATTTCAGAATCTGGACCCTCTTCAGTAATTTATTATTAGGCACCACTGACGTTGAAACACATGCAAACGTAAACGTAAGTGAAAGTTGTATCCAAACATTTTTTGAATATTACAACCTACAAAAGTATATGGATAGAACCCTGGAGCTAATTTCGATATTCACTCAAAGAAGAGGCCAGTAAACATACTACAGTATCGGAAATACAATGATTATCTGTATCCAAACTAGAATACTGAATGGAAATCGAAAAGGTGCGAAACTAAGGAGATGTTTATCATTATAATATCTAATCTAATATTCCTGCAACGTAAGTTCGTATTTTAATACCATCCACACAATTTATTTCTCAACATATCTAAATTTTCGGCATTCTATTGGTTCGTAGCAGTTCGGATGACCGATTTCAATACATAAGTAATTTCGATAGGTTACATCATATCTTGGACGCTGTTCTGTGGATTAGGCTGGGTAAATGCTTAGGTTACTGTTCGTAGAAAATCAAATTTAGTACAAGTGGACCATGGCGGCAAATTAAATTCATGTGTTCTTTCACTGAGTTTAAACAGGCCAGGCAAGAAAATTAACAAAGTATTTCTTGACGAATCAGAAAGTAACCAAAATCACGAGCTGTTTGTTTCTCAAAATTCCAGTTAGCTAATGCGAATATCAAATATATCAGTTTATCCCATAAGTAAAGGCCGGCCAGTTGACCGAGCGGTCTGCGGCGGTAGGCCATCGGCTCGAAGGTCCCGGCAGGGGCATGGATTTTAACAGCTAAAGGGCGAATCGTGACGGGCCGAAGTCCAAAGTTACTAAACTGGCCAATATAAAAATGAAGTTTAGCCATAAGTAAAGTCAACAGTTTTACACCGTGAGGAAAAGAACAATAACTTAACTGGAACGCTACCGTTAGTCAGGAAAATAGTCTCCATCGGACTCCACAACACTCTGCCACATGTCAACCAATTGTTGAATCCCCCGCTGAGAGAAGTCGCCGGTTTTGGAGGCAAAGAACTGGGACACAGTTCGTCGCACGTCATCCTCATTTTGCAGTGTTTTCCCAGCAAGGTGGTTTTGCATGCTTCGAAAAAGACAGTAGTCTACTGGTGCAAGATCTGGTGAAAATGTCGGGTGCGGGACATTTTCCCAGCCACATTCCTCGATCTTAACACAGGTCCTTCTTGCCGTGTGTGGGTTTGCGTTATCACCGTGGATATGCACACCCTTGCGATTAACCAGAGTAGGATGTTTCTCCAACAGTGCAGTCCGTAGGTGTTCACGCAGCATTGATGATCTGGTTACGTGGCCAGAGCTCAAAATAGATTATCCGACGCGTATCCCACCAAACACTCAATATAATTTAGCAGGGGTGGACATCCTGTTTTGACACAGTTCCTGCGCCCCCTCCATACACTTTAGGTACCCACTGGTGTCATGTTATGTTAAAGGACACACATTTCATCCCATCTCACCCGTCACAGACGTGAGCCATATCTGAACAGAATGGTGAAAGGGTAAGTGCACAGGTCAACTCGCTGCTGCTTCTGATGAGGCGTTAACGCATTTTCCGAGTTTCGACACGTACCCAAGGTTCTGCAGATACACGGTCGAATGGGTAACATGGACTTCGCTGGCCTGTTACACTGTTTGTATTGGATTTTCCTCCACCGCTGCTCGCACGTGTAGCGACCCATTTTCGCTTGGTCGCAACATATCTTCCCCTCTTTCTTGTGTTTCTTTTTCTTTTTTGTTCGTGCTTTGTCGGCGATATTTTTTCGTGTTCGGCTTTCTTCAGAGTTTTATTTGTCCAGATGACAATGAAGATTAGTCAAACATTTCTTCTCTTTCATTGTTGTGTTGGCGAGGTTTTATCTTTATTGCTTCTTCATTTTATTACTTAATATTTCTTTCCATATTTTATTTCATCATTTTTTTTCAACAATGTTTCTTTCGACTAAAATCGTCAAAAACAAATTAAAAGATCTGATTGTTGATTTATTTTCGTTGGAATTTTGGTGGTAAGCCACACATCCCTTTCCGATCTTCCTTCTGTTTTAATTCTCGTCTCTCATTGGCTGAGGCCAGTCAGGAGTTCGATCATGGCTGCCCACGTTGAATAACTGTACAAGAAGCTGCCTGCTCTTGAAATTGCTGATATGTCATATAAGAATGTTAATGCAGCCTATTATCTAGGACAAATTGAAATAAAAAGGAAACCTTTTCCTTGGAAGATAATTTGTAGTATAAGTTTCTATGCACCGAAGAAGTGATGCTGAGAATTTGTCACCGGCAGTAGATAGTCTTAAGCTTCCATATTGTCCCCATTTACAAAGAGTGACCTTGAAGCATCTGTTGGTGGTTTGTATGTGTGAAGTGGTTTTCAAGTATATATGTGGTGTGCAGTGATTTTCTTTCGTTTTCTAAATAAAATATAAATATATCATTTGTGGTGCTAAGCCCTTTCCTTCTGTAAGTGAAAGTGATTTAGTGTATCTAAAGCATGTTTGTGGTTTGTCTAGTGGAAGTATGTGTGGTCATTTCCGCCTAATTTGGTAGGCATTGGGGGTTGGCTTTCTGTCGGGTAATGTATGATTAATGTCTTGAAATTCCTCTTTCTCTCTTAGAAACACAAGTCTGTTTCACCTACATTTAGATAGCGAAATTTCAGCAAATAAAATGTTGGTTCAAATGCTTTCAATATTTTAACTTGCACCATAGTTGATACTACTTTACAGAATGCACGTTACTTTCCCATTCAACATTTTTGTTTGCTTTTTCGGAAACTGGTATGTTTAAAATTGCACGAAATTCCTACAGCATATCCATTTTATCAAACGTAAGATTTTACCGTTTCTCTAGGTTTTACTTCGGAAACCAGCAAAGTCAAAGCTTCTTCGTTGCATTGTCAGCCGTAAGACAATTTTGTTCATAGAAATTCGTGTTGTAAATGGATACCAAACCCAACCATAGTATAGCAAAATTGTATTATCAGAACGGAGGTTAGGTTGTGTGAAGTTTGGAAAATTGAAATTACATACGAAATGTTATAGCAACGTTCAGAAAATATCAAACTAAATTGCTGCCCAGTAGCTACATTGTAAATAAAAAAAAATCATTGAAAGACATGTTACTCGTCAGAAATTGTGGAAATTTTGATTCAATTGGGCTAAAGTACAGAATGTCTACTACCTTTGGAAAGCAAAAAGTAAACTAATTTTTGGAAAAGAAGTATGAGAAATCTTCTCTGTTCTAAGCAAAGCTTTTTTTTTTCTATTAATATTAATTTACCTTTTTGTCATGTGAATTTAACAGCATCTTCAATACTCATTTTGATGTTGAAGAGATTCTCTTCGAAAACTATTATTTTTTTTTTTTCCAAGAAAATTCGGCAATCAATCTTTTGCATTGCGTTTGTCATTTGAAGTAAAAATAAATTTCATTTTACCCAATTTTTCTTGTGTCAAGGGTTTCATTATGATGTAGGTAGATTACCATCACTGTGGTATTGCTGGAAGGGTTCCCAACCTTTCGCTATTTCAGTCCGCGAAGTGTTAATTTATGTATATGTGAGAAGGTAATTGCAAATGAAGTTGATATTTGATCCAATGATTCAGCAATCTTTAGGAAATAGTCAGATCAGTTGAGCTCATCCAAATTTAGTGTCAAATGTTAACTAGTGCGCGGCTGTGATGAGCCTTGTACTATTTTAGGGGCCTAGTTGCGTTACGTCACTAGAATAGCGTTTTGTGTTCTGCTTTCCTGCGGGATGTTCTCGCCTGCTTCTCTCCCCTTCCTCTTTCGAGGGCCTTTTTCCTCGTGTTCGGCTTTTGCCAACTTTCTGTGTTCTAGCACTTCTTTTCGGGCTTCTTCCATGCATGCTTCGTGGTACTAGACTAGTGCGTGTTTTGTCTTAGATGGTCCTTGACTGAAGCAGGGTGCTGATGGGTAGGAACCCTCCCTGCCTTCAGGTCCGATAGCGGTTTTCTTTCGTTATGTGCCCTCTCATGTGGCGTAATGTCGGCTTGTCTCCAGGGTAGGTTTGACCTCGTTGAGTTTGGGTTTTTGCAATAGAGCGCCGCGGACCACTGGTTTGCTGATGAGTCTACCTACTTTCGTTTGCTGAAGCAGCATATGTGACATTGCATTAGTGGCGACCGTGACAGGACTCGAACCTGCAATCTTCGGATGTGTCACGATCGCATTGCATTAGTGGCTTTCGTTTTTCACGACTTCTGCTCCTGTGTTTCTTCGGATGTGTGTGGTCACGTACCGTCGTTTCAGTGAAGACTGTGACAAGAATTGCGATTTCTTGAGATTATAGTTTGGTCGCATTTGGTAGCAACATGTGACTTAGTACATTGTGATTCTGTGCTTCTTTGTGTGTGTAGCCTAGTCTAGAATGTGCATGTTTTTGCTACGATTTTTGTGTTTTGAACTGTGGGAAGCAATGCATGAAGCAAGCCTATGTAAGTGCATGTTGGCTTTGCTGTCTGTTGTGTGTGTAGGGAGATGTCGAGAGTATGCGCGTTGTTTGTTTCTGTGATTTTTTTTTTTACTATTCTCTGTAAATTACCATATAGTAAGTATGAATCCCTATGCTAAATTGAGTTGGGAGTTACCCTGAGTGTAAAAGTTTGGCCACCACTGCAGATTCATTCTTTGGGTCATATACACAAACAATAGAGGGGGGCAAGCTGACGTTCCAGTAGATTGAGAGTTATGACGTCATCAACATGGCCGCCCGTAGAATTTCAAATAGAATTTTTAAACGCTTATAATTTTCTACAGAATAGGGATAAAACCGCCGTGTTTGTTCCAAAGTAAAGTAAATTAACTGCAAATTATACACAATTAGTTGTAGTATCTGTATATGGTGCCATGTTTGAGATATGTAGAAGGAAACTTGAAAAAAAGTATTTTTTTTTTACACTAGTTTCTAATTTTAAATCTGAATAACTCCGTAATTATCAAGAATTCTAAAAGTATTGTAGTAAGAAATCTTATTATGATCTATAAAACGGTACCAACATATTTTCTGTATCATTTCATATAAGGTAGTTATGTGATTTTATATGAGACATAGTGTGGCGGCTTCGTAGCTGTAATTTATAGGTATGTTATACTTGTATCATTAAATAAGAGTTAAAGATGCTCCACCACTGCAGATTTAGTCTTTAGGTCACCTAGTTAATAATATAGGGCGGGAGAAGTGACATTCTAATAAACCGAAACTTATGACGTCATCAATATGGCCGCCCGTAAATATTCTAGTAAAATATTTAAAACCGTATAACTTCCCACAGAAAGAAGATAGAATCGTATTCTTTGCACCAAAGTAAAGCAAGTTAATTGCAAATTATAGAAAATAAATTGAAATATTGTTTTTCATTTCAGAGGAAACTAAGTTTAGTTTTCTTTTGCACTACAACGTTAGCGAACTACGTTTATGATCTGGCAACGCCACACCACGTCCGTCAGCAGAAGAGAATGGGCGGCAAAAAGTTTGCCCGGTTGTTATATGGAAGAGCATCAAACTGAAGTCTTCAGCATGGTTTAGTGATTCGTTTAAGTGTTCTGCGATCTGATTTTTAACATGGTAAGATAGATGCTTTTTATATCTTCGTAATTTGATGTATGTGTTTGTGTACATTGCGTGTCCTGGATTAATCTGATGTAATTTCAATCATTGACATATTTATTGCGTTCTTAGCTTGCACTGCTTCCTTTGTTCCGTGCTAGGTACCAGAATCTTATTATTTGAGATGTATTTGTGACTACTAATACATTGCTGTTTAATGGCATTATTGTTATTCTTTGATATCGCTCTGTCTGAGTAGTGGATTTTTCTCCATGTAGTAAGTGCATCAGTAGGCAACTAAAGTTACAATCATCGACAAAATTGTTACGAAGCGAAGGAAGCTATAAGGAATATTCCTTAATCTATGGCTATACTTTCAGTAAAATCAAAATGATTGTGCTGCCATCTGTTGACAGAAGGTTAGGGGCAAGCTTAAATTGCATTACAAATGCTAATTTAATTTTTATTTATTATGAACTGAATTAGATTCCATCTTCATTATTTTTAACTATGTGAACTAACTCTGATTTCATTTAGTACAACCCGGAAGTTGATTTGTGCAGAATACTAGGCTGAAATTAAATTTCTTCTAGTAAGCAAGTAAGCACAAACTTTGTGCTGATATTCACTTTCCTTTCATAGATCAAATGAACCATGTGTCACTAGGGTCGCTAGGATCACAAGTATACGCGAAAGTACCTCAGTGTCTGTACGTTACTATTACGATGTTACTATTGTCTTTAGAATGTACCAAAGTTGCCATCTAAATGAAGTTTTAACCATATCTTGTACAATGAAAAAGGGGGCGCAAAGTATATGTTTGTTGGGTGAGTGGTAGAACCGACAGATTGATCGTTGTTCTTATCAATAAGGATAAAACATTAATAAATAGATTTTTATTTTCACTACCGCTGGCAATCTTGTTGTTTCCGAAAATAGAAATATTATGTTAGAAGCAAATATCCAGGAACTTATTTTATGGAATGTCAAGAATTTTTGGGAAGGGTTCAAAAATTCAGTATGAATTTAAATTATATATAAAATGTCTAAAATTTCGCCTAAAATTATATTTAACTCACAAAATTACGATGGGGTCACTTCTTCGATCTCAGCTGCCGCGAAGTGGGCTTTTTGGTGGACAAACACCGTGAGAGTTGGTTTTCTTGGAGTTCTTCCCACATACACTTTCTTCATTCCATCATTATCATCCATCTCATTATCACAGTCTCCCTTAGCCTCGGTGCCTAATGGTGGGTCATTAAACTGAAACAAAAAACACAACAAAAACGGAACTTCGGTGGGGATCTGCACCCCTGGACACTCCCCCTGAACACATTCCTGTTAATGTTAGACAAAAGCTAGAATAATCTACTAATCCGAAGGCTTCGAAGCCTGCTTTAATTTTGGTGGATTCTAAAAGTAGATTGTAATGTATGTATTTTGTGGAGAAAACCGAGGAACAACGATTTGCTTATAAACTTAAAATTGGATTTTCACATTGCATTGCAGGATGTTGCTGTAACGGATTACGAATGGTGTATAATTTGCCAAAAAGGCACAACTAAGGATCTCCGATGTGTGACCTCTAGTTGCGACAAGTCTGCTGTTGTTGAAATTTATAACAACTTCATTGAGAAGTGGGAACAATTTCGAAATGCTGGTGTAACAGTATCAGAAGCAACTGTTGATAACTTAATAGACAAGAAAGCTAAATGGCACAAGAACTGCAGGCGTAAGCTTCGTCCTGATAAACTAGAACGCCAGCTGAAGAAACCACAGAAGAGAAATGCAGAGTCGCCGCATTCATGTTCAAATGAGAGCGTTTTTATTGAAAGTGCATCCCAAACCCCACGGACAATTAGGAGCAGAAGGAGAAAACTTACAAAAACTTTAGATGTATGCATATTTTGCATGAAACAAGAAACCAGAAAAAGTGTTCTGCACTCTTTTCAGAAGTTAGAGCTTACAGAACAGCTTAGAGAAAAAGCAGTAGTGTTGAAGGATGATAACGTGTTATTGCAGCTTTCGGGTGATGTCGTAGCTAATGAATTGGAAGTATGACACAAATTGCTTTATTAACTTTAACCGTCGTTTTTAACAATTTCGAGCGACAAAGGATGATCGCGAATCTAATGATACTATTGAGCAAAGTAAGTTAGTGGAAGAAGTTCTTGGTATTGTAGAAGAAGATCTTAGTGCTGGTAGAAGATACTTTCCCCTTAAGGATCTTTATGATGAAATGAGTAGAAGGGCTCAAGAAGATAACGTACCCTTGATGAATCGTACTAGGCTGAAAACTGCAATTTTACAACGTTTTCCTTTAATTCTTAAAGAAGAAGTAGATTTTCGAAACGAGATAGTTCTAGTATGCACTGAAGTAATGAAGGACATAGTTTCAACATCTGTGGTGTCCACATCTCCATCAGAAGACTATCGTATTCTTTCAAAGGCTGCTCTCATTTGCCGATGCGAAATGTTAAAAATAAGCTACGATTTTCAAAAGGACGGATTTCCTCCTGACTGCCAGAAAATGTCTGTTTCCGATCATCTTAAATTTCTTATCAGTTTTATAATGCATGGGCCTTCTTATGGAAAATGAACAGAACACACTCTCTTTGTCTCAACTCATCACCTACAATAAACAGATGCGCCGAACACAAGAAACTCCTTTGCCTATATATCTCGGCCTTCTCATTCACTCAAAGTTCAAAAGTTCTTATCTGGTAAATGAATTACATCGCCTGGGACTTTCAGTGAACTACAATAGAGTAAAGTATCTGGAGCGAAAAATGGGTGATTCTGTTCTACAACAGTTTAACACTGAAGGTGTGGTATGTCCCACAGAAATGCGTTATGGTCTCTTTACTGTTGCAGCTGTTGATAACATCGACCATAATCTATCCTCTAGAACTTCGAAAGATTCTTTTCATGGAAGTGCAATATCACTTTTCCAAGCAAGGTACGATGAGAATGACGGCGTTAAGAGACACTTTCCTCTCATGGCTCGTGGTCCAAAGATTCTAAGGCTTTCAGATGAATTCACAACCTTGTCTCAACTAGATGAAGAATGTTTGAAGTCTGCTCCAGCAATGTTAAAGAAAGAAACAATGGAAACCGAATGTAGTACTCTTTCTCAGGAGATACAAAAAGAGGAAGAATGGGATAAGTATGTTATCTCACAACTTGATACCTATACTGAAGTCGAACAATTAAGTGCTGGAGTTACTTGATCAGCCTATCGTAAGAAATAGTAACGAAGGTGCAGCCAAACATTAGTGGATTGTTCCCTTTATTTAAAGAATCGTCTAGTGATCCACGAATGATTCTTCACGCAATGGAGTTGGTTAAGAAAGCCATACATCATTTAAATCCAGACCAGATACCCGTGATAACTGGGGATCAGTCAATTTATGGTATAATGAAGAGACTTCAGTGGAGCTATGATTCTCTGAAAGATATTGTGATCATGCTTGGAGGCTTTCATACAGAAAAACACAGTGCAAAGGCGACTGGAGATATCTTGCAGGGATCAGGATGGATTGAAGCTCTTGTCGAAGCTGGTTTAGCCTCTCAAGGAATCGCAGATGGTATTCTAAAAGCCGTACATGTCACAAAGGCTAGATACGCACATCCGATAACATACGTAGCACTGCAGGCACTCCTCAATGAAGATTACAAAGAAGTATCACTGGAAACTGAATTTAATACTTGAGTTAAGAACAACAGTATGTACCCTACGTTTGCGTATTGGATTCTTGTTATGGAATTAGAGGCTCTGTTGCTGATCTTTGTACGTGCTCATAGAGAGGGAAAATTTGAACTTGATGTTGCAGCCTTGGAACATCTCGGAGGTCTCTTTTTCGCATGTGACCACTACCACTATGCAAGATGGGTTCATATCCATGTTAATGACATGAAACGATTGCCAAAATCGGTCCTTAATGAGTTCAAGATTGGAAGATTCACTGTCAATAGATCTAAGAAACATTTCTCTTCCATTACAATCGATCAAGGCCATGAACAGCTAAACAAGATACTAAAGGGAACAGGGGGAGTAATTGGTTTAACGCAGGATCCAATTGCTCTTCTGAACTGGTCTACGTTTGCTCCTGAAGTAAATAAGCGACTTTAAAATTTCTTCTGGGTATGAAGACAATGAATATAATGAATGTGACTACTTTCATCATGATGAAATGGCAAAAGGACAAGAAGATTTTCTATGTGATGTAAAGAACATGATTGAAACGATTCGGAAAAATGGAAATCCATTTCTCGAGTTCGGTAATGAACTAGTGAATCTTCAAGGAGACGTTAGCGAAGACAAAGAATCAGTGTCAATCCTTTTGGATAAAGGTAAACAACAATACGACAGTTTCGTGAATGAAGTCCTCATTAGAAGAAGTAAACCATTTGACACCCCAATACAGAAAAAATATTTTTTTGCTGTTCAAAACACCAAAGCGTAAGCGGGTACAAGAAAAGCAAGTGAGAATATTAAGAGAAAATATTTCTCTTTTGGGCAAAATGTACATAGCTACACAATCAAGAAAAGGTAATATGGACGAATTCTTTGCTCATGAATTTCAAGAATACCGTCCTTCAATTGCAAGTAACGTTGACAAGATGTACCGTTCCAAGAAATCTGACGTTCTTGTGTGCCTTCGGAATGAGGTTCAGGCCAGTGAAGCAACCGATGTCATTTCAGCCGAGCCTTTAAATTATCATGCTATTATTTGGGATGGTGGAGCCTTAATTTATTTTCTGACTCCTACGGTCGGTTCAATAACATTTGAAGACTACTTTTATGTGTGTTTCTTGAGGCAAATTAATAAAATTGAAATGAGGAAAACATTGGCATTACATGTTGTCTGGGACACTTACTTCGAAACTTCCATAAAAAAGTAGACACGTGAAGATCGAGGTCATGGAATGAGACAGAAGGTAGGCCCCAATATGAGAATACCCAAAGATTGGTCAATGTTTTTGCGTCACTCACAAAACAAACAGGAATTATTTAAATATCTAAGTGACGAATCTGTTTCAAACTTTAAAGATGTACAAACTGATTTCTACATAATTGCAGACGATACCGTTTGCCATGTTGGGCCTGGAAATAACATGACAGAAAGATGCAACCATGAAGAAGCTGACACCAGGATTATGTTACATGTGCTGCACTCATTGAGAGAAGGAGCAAGGACAATACTAGTACGAACCGTGGATTCCGATGTTGTTGTCATTTTAGTTTATCATTTTAACAGCTTCTTAGCAATTGCAGAAGACTGTCAATTGCTGATACATTTCGGAACAGGAAATAAGAAAAGAATAATTGACGTAGAGAAGATCACAGCAGCCCTCGGACTACTTAGAAGTCGTGCTCTGCCACTATGGTATGCTCTCACTGAATGTGACTCAACTTCTTCAATAAGAGGAAAGTCGAAAAGTATGTCATTTAAAGCATGGAAGAGGAGTCCTGAGTCAGTAACTGAAGCATTTGTAAACATGGCAAAGATAATCCTTTCACTCTTCTGGATTTTGACGCACCCGAATTCAAATCTATTGAACTATTTTTTTTAATCTATATGAAAACCAGGAAGAAGACACCATCAACGGTTTAAGGAAAACAATATTCTGCCACAAAACCCAAAATTCAGAAAAACTGCCTCCTACACAGAATGCTCTTCTGTATCATTGCAGACGTTCTATTTACCAAGCAAGTATTTGGGCTTCTGCAAATATGGCCGAAATTACACTTCCAGATCCTTGCAAATATGGGTGGCAGAAAGAAGCAAATAGACTCCTACCAATATGGATCAACATTCCCATTGCTGCTAGTACCTGTCCGGAGATGGTCAAGTGTGGATGCAAGAAGAAGTGTTCAAAATCATGCGGCTGCACGAAGAAATTATTAAATTGTACTGCACTTTGCAAGTGTTCATGTAAACATAAATGATTGGCCTTATCTTATAAAATGTAACAGTTATTACTTACTATTATACTAGTTTGCTAACATTGTAACGGGGAAGTAAAACTAAACGTAGTTTCTCCTAAAATGAAAAATAATGTCTCCATAATTAGCATGTCAGAGATTTTAGATACAAATTATTACAATGCAAAACAGTATTGCTAAATGAAATATTATGAAACTTCATTCTGTAAAACTTAAATTTTGTCAACACTCGCATTTCTTATATAATTCTTAACTCCGAGAATGGTATCCAAAATTTAAAGATAACAGTATATAAAAGGGATTCTAGGCCATTACAAATTCATCTTGTATAATATGCAATTAACTTGCTTTACTTTGGTGCAAAGAATACGATTCTGTCTTCTTTCTGTGGGAAGTTATACGGTTTTAAATATTTTACTAGAATATTTACGGGCGGCCATATTGATGACGTCATAGGTTTCGGTTTATTAGAATGTCACTTCTCCCACCCTATATTATTAACTAGGTGACCTAAAGACTAAATCTGCAGTGGTGGAGCATCTTTAATTCTTATTTAATGATACAAGTATAACATACCTATAAATTACAGCTACGAAGCCGCCACACTATGTCTCATATAAAATCACATAACTTCCTTATATGAAATGATACAGAAAATATATTGGTACCGTTTTATAGATCATAATAAGATCTACATTTTTTTGTTACTACAATATTTTTAGAATTCTTGATAATTACGGAGTTATTCAGATTTAAAATTAAAAACTAGTGTAAAAAAAAAAAAAAAACTTTTTTCAAGTTGCTTCAACATATCTCAAACATGGCACCATATACAGATACTACAACTAATTGTGTATAATTTGCAGTTAATTTACTTTACTTTGGAACAAACACGGCGGTTTTATCCCTATTCTGTAGAAAATTACAAGCGTTTAAAAATTCTATTTGAAATTCTACGGGCGGCCATGTTGATGACGTCATAACTCTCGATCTACTGGAACGTCAGCTTGGCCCCCCTCTATTGTTTGTGTATATGACCCAAAGAATGAATCTGCAGTGGTGGCCAAACTTTTACATTCACGGTAACTCCCACTTAATGATTCATACTTACTAATATGGAAATTGCGGACTTTTTTTTCCTTTTGTAGAAACCTACTCATTAGTTTCAGTATCTGGTTTTGAAGTAAGGTTTTACAGTAAAGTGAACAGACTTCGAGAGAGAATTTTAAGAGATTAACCATTACTTATCTGATTATGGTTAACCCTGCCATTCATGTATTGATATATATAGAGATATATATTTTGTGTTAGTAAGGTATTTCAGCGTTGACATAAATTTTTGTGATTTTGCTTAGATAAATTTATATCAAGCGACAAATTGGCAAACGGTAACGACGAAAATTTGACCTGCTGGGATTTTGTCACTTGGAACCTGCGATAAGCTGCAGTAAATGCGCTCGCAAGTTCCACCGCGGATGCTTACAGAAGTCACGCAGCGAGCGTGCTCGTTTAACTGAATCTGGCCTTATCTGGCATTGTAGTGCATGTCCGGTTGATGAATCTGATATGCCGGTAGGTGGAGAACCAGTGAGCACTGATGATCCTTCAAGGGAAAGTGTCGCTGAGGCCTCCCTAGCAAAGAACGATTTTGAAAGACTTTTCCAAATGATAGGTGGAATGAACCAGGGCATTTCAAGCCAATTTAGCAAATTGGAAGAGAAACTCTCGTCAACGGAAAGTAAACTGGAAGAGAAGCTCTCTTCAACGGAAAGTAAATTGGAAGACAAGCCCTCTTCAACGGAAAGTAAATTGGAAGAGAAGCCCTCTTCAACGGAAAGTAAATTGGAAGAGAAGCCCTCTTCAACGGAAAGTAAATTGGAAGAGAAACTCTTCAACGGAATGTAAATTGGAAGAGAAACTCTCTTCAACGGAAT
>JAGDQP010014812.1:21995-44234 GCA_022664845.1 Lepisma saccharinum | reverse complement strand
GATTTCTCTAGGGGTCTGCGGGTATCAGAAATTTCGGCAAGAGAATTGGGAAAATTTCCTGTCCCGGTCTCAACTTTCGGGAAGGTCGGTCGGTAACGATTTTAGGAAATTCCCGAATGGTCGAGAATTCATGATAGGTCGGGAATTTTCAAATAAATTCGGTCCCGAAAATTTTTCGTTTTCGTTTATTTACCCCACACAGGTAACAGGCTCCCTATAAAAAGTTAGTCTAAAATGGTGCTTTTACACTGAATTTTCACAGTTGGGAATAAATAACTCCTATTTAGATATGATTCTCTAAACTGCTATTTTAAACTGTTACTTTTAACAGGAATTTGAAAATAGCAAACTACTACTTTCACTGCTACCGAAAAGTAGCAATTTTGCCCGTCCCTAGGCTAAAGTTCAATGTCCGGACGACTTCGGAAATCGCATGTCCCATTCTTTTTGCACAAACTTTCACCCCGTGGTCAGATGCCGATAATTTCTCTTTGGTTGCCATCAGCATGAAACACGACGTTTCACTGTACTCACTAAAGTCGAACTTACTACATTGCAACTGTTATGCGCCGTTCCTGCGATGTTACTGCAATGTCGACTAATTCCCTCCCGCTATCCCATTACTTTTGGCACTTTAGTATACTATAGAGTGCATCATCATCATCTTTCGTCATCCTTTTATTTCGCATATTTCCGTCATCTTAAGAGTAAGTGTGTCGTTCGGAGTCACTGTTTTATTTTCCTATTTGGAACAAAAACACATTATATCATATTATACAACTTAAATTTCCTGTTTAATTTATTACGAAGGCCTTTCACAAAGGCAACACTGTCAAACGTTTATTTTTATCTTCACAACAAATATCCGGGAAAGAGTTTTTATCGTCAAGTGTCAGACTTACGTTGTGAAAACTTTAAAACATGTCTTTGAAGCCTTGTTTAGATTTTTAATAGTTTTTAACATCTTCGAAAAATAATAATAGGCACAAGTCATGAGAACTGAGCTCCTATGAAGCTAAAAGTGCAGGATCACACAAAGTTCTTTATCATGTATTTATAAAATCAGGACGCGCGCGCCGCATTCACGTGATTTATAGTCTAGCAAACTATGAGCCCAATTTTGATGCTTGAAGTTGCATTTAAAAGCCTTTTGCCATACTAATACACAAAAAGTTGATCGGTAGAACCTCCCTGGGACACGCTAGGGCGATTTGAAAAAAAAATCAGAATTTCACATTTCTGGTGACAGTACTTACCACAGATCATATAGGCGGCCGAAGTTTGCGGAATCGTAATCAATGTCTCAATACCTTTGAAATGGTGTATCACACGTCAAAATCGGTGAAGGGGTTCAAAAGTTATGACCTTTTTAACCCATCCAATCACAGAATTTTCACAAATGATAGAAAAGGGCCTCTGACATAGTGTCTGTCTTTTTTGTTTAGCGCAAAGTACCGGAGCTTTTGGGTGTCAATTGCGGGGCCCAAATCGAAGCTTATTTTGTTGATAGGAGTTACCGTTTTCGAGATACTGCCCGAAATCGGCCTTTTGTATGAAGACTATGCACTTTTCATATTACGCAGCTTTACAAAATAAGTGATGTCAGTATAAAAAACCCTTCAGGGTAAAGACAAGAGTGACGCAATAATTCTACGTTCAAAAGAAGTGATATTCATTTTTCGTGTTACCTTCTTCGTGTTACTATGGAGGAAGGATACTACATCTCCTAATTTTATTACAAAGGAAACACAAAGAAAGTAACTCGCAAAATGGATATCACTTCTTTTATCAGTAGAATTCTTGCGTCACTCTTGTCTTTACCCCTAAGGGTTTTTACCACTACTACAACTAATAGTTCTATTATATATGTTACGAAAATATTTGGGAGTTTGGGTTTAATTGCATTGCGTGGTTGCACTTAACAATATATCAATTTTGCAGAATGAATTAAGTTATCGTCTCTCTTAGTTTGCTTTCGGCTTACAATAATAATAATATGATGATGATGAAAAAGAAAAAGACGAAGAAGAAGCTAAACTGTCATCTGCAAAATCACATCCTTCCTCACTCTTCTCAACATCAAAATCTAAATCGATGTCACTAGTATACTAGTATTCAGATATATCTGAATTATTCAACAGTAAATCCAATTCTATATCTTTCTCACTCATATTTCGTTTCGTCGACATTGTTATGCCCTTCAATACACGAGCGAAAGCTTACAATACAGTTCTAAAATAATTCTTGCACAGTGTAGTTTTTCAGTTTCTTCTTCTTCTTTTTTTTCAATCCTATCACTCGTAAACAATTGCACAATTGGTTACTAAAGTTAAATATTGATTCTTTAATCTTCAGAGCGTATACAAACGCCATCAACAATGAAGTTTAATAAAAACTGTTTCGAGGCGCATATATACATTTTTAAGCATTCTCAAGTAGTCGTATACGCCATACACAACATGAAAGACGATAACGTACACAAACTACACAGTTAAAGGATTGGTACTATCGTGGCATTTGACTTCCGGTACAGAGACAACTCTGCAAAACCTGTCAGATGATGGGAGTGTGCGACACTCGAACCTAATGCTTATCGAAAGTCAGTAATCGTGATCACCGGGCTAGTGGAGATGGGTGAAGGAGGCACGTGTTTACTTCTCTACATTAAAAGTAGTACATTGTTACATTGTTTTCCAGTTGGAATAGTAATAGTTATTTTTCGTTTCTCAAATGATGAAAAGAAAGTGCATGAAGAGGAAATGCAGACACCCGCTGTCTGTGTGCCTGTCTCTCCTCCCCTACGCTCTGTCTATTACTTGTAGTTTCCGCTTCTGTAAGTTAATTAAACCTAATTTACATTTATGGGACATATGGGCAGGTAAAGCTATGTTAAAACTTTGAGAAACTACCGCGAGCACCCTTTCAGAATAAACAGGATAGCGGCCAGAGTCTTAGTACAGGTACCATTCTCCTAGTGATACTGAGGAAATGTCTGGAAAGCCGTTAGTCTTCATAGCCAACACGAGAACTATAACTTACTAGCCTTTCTAGTACTGTTTCGAAGTGTGCTAACGGCCATGACTAAACTCCCAGGTTCGAGTCCTGCTGCCGCCCACGTTGACTGAAGTTTTCCAAGCTTGCCATTAGTATCAACAGGTGGATGCTTATAATTCTGGTAACTAGATCAAGGCTCTGGCCACCACTTATAATGTATTATCGTTATTTTGTAGCTCAAATGACTGTTTAAATCTTGAAATTTACACTAATATGTGTGTAAGCGAACTTTTCGTAACTAGTGTTCTGATGTCCTTCCCCACTGTCAGAAAAAATAAGCAAAAATTAAATTATTCATCACTTTGAATTTTTACGTAATGCTTGAACGATCCCTGTGCTTATTATGTGTGTGTGTGAAACAGAGAGGACGCTGCTTGTAATAATTGATCGTGCGCTTAACACACGAGAAATAATTGCCACATGGAACTATAAATATATTTATTTCCAAGGGAAATAATATTATCAACATTATGTTATTTCTGTATTGTAATGAAAATAATTCCAATCTTGATATTATAATTCTAAAATCAATATCATTAGAGTGTGAGTTTTCCTTTCGCATAACGTTAAGACACTTGTTTTTACATTTTAGCAAGTGTGTTGCGTATTTTTTTAAATAATTTATTAGTTTATTAAGTGGTCTTCTCTATGCTCTCGCATTATATACACACTCACGGTCCGTACAGTGACGTCACAAGCCTTGCAACCAATAGCTACTGTTTTCTTTAAATCTCGCTCTTTCGCCCCCTCTGGTATATACTATTGTTGTAGACTAGAGCAATCCTACTGGTAAGAGAGAGTCACACACATTTTTGGCATAATGACAAAATAATCAGGAACTCAAGCGTGAATAAGAAACTAGAAGTTTATTACGACCGTGAATGAACTGGATCCATAATAGCGTTGTAGTCTTAAATGAGGACATCAGTTAATATTCTAGTTCTAAAGCTAAATTTTAATTATTAAAATTTAAATTGTTTGTTGATTTTTGCTTCAACCATAGAATTTCATTTACCACGAGATTTCCATGAAGATTTCTTGACTAGTTTTAATCGATTCGTTAAATTGTTACTCTAATTATATTGTTGGAGACACGGTAAATGCCATATATATAATTGTAGTCACCCATGACTATGATTTGTTTCTAAGTCAAGAAAAATAGCATTATATCGCATGTCGGCAATGATACTGGCACAACTCAAAAAAATAATTTTGAGAAAATCGCAATTAAAAGTTTGTATGGTTTTGTAAGTTATGTTGAAAACCAAGAAAGAATGGTAATAGGATACTGCTTAAAAGTGTGGCATTTCAAAGTTTTATCTTGCTGATCACCGACATTATTGTGAAATTCTGTTAATATTAAGTACCTTCAGTAGTGAGGACGGATATTTTACTGGGATTGTGGAATACTGATAAGTGCTATCACGTGGATTGTTGAAGATATACTGCTATGAGGGTTATATTACCGGATACAATGTAGTTTTAGGAAGTCAGAACACGTTTAGTATTATTTCCGGCGTGCAATATATTTTCCTCGTTTCCAAGCTTGTTTACAAAGCCAGCTCTACTTGTTTCAGTTGTAAAATTAACCAATGAACTTTCCTTGTAGAATTAAGACAATTGAATATTTTACGTACATTTGATCCTTCAGTTGTGTTCAAATACTTCCATGGATAATATAACATAAAACCGCTTTCCAAGGAACTACTAATACAGTACTTAGGATACTCAAGTTACTATTGAATCACCATCAAATTTTCAAGGATTACAAGTATTTTCTCCCGGAAGAAATGCCTTATGACTCTGTAAATGTTAGGACAACATTATTGTAAAAAGGTCCTTCTTGAAATTTTCCTTCTAAACGCTCTAATAGTGCCACGGGGATAGTTTACAAGCCACTAGTGGGAGCTACAAGAGAAGTTACCCAGTAGTAACAGTCGTCCTATGAACTTACTCTAGGTGCGGCTCTTGCTATCAGGTGACTTCTGTTATCGCTCGCACTAGCGGCTCCTAAACTATGCCATTGACAATATAGCTTTACATCTTGTGAAAGTTCTCAATTATCGGCTTCTACATACGTATTTATAAATAAGTTAACCTTGCGCATAATGTATTTGTCTTATGAGTATGACGACATTCGTAAAACAATAGTTTAAATTAAGCGTAAGATACTTTTACCTCTCGCATATCAAGATATAATACTGAAGAAATAAATGTAAAGTAATATGTAATTAAATCGTTACTGTTAATTTAAAGTTCGGTATCTATAATTTAACTGTATCATTTTCTTTATAATCCATATTTATTTTAGTGTATTCTACTTTTGAACCATCCTTTACTTCCTAATCTTAACATAAAGTCACATCAAGGCTGTTTCTATTGTCTAACCATGATCGAGATGATTAACACTACGTTCAAAGAATTTTTTTATTACAATTGATTAATTACAGTAAGCAACCACTGGTACAACATGCATACATTTGCTTTCTAATTAATACAAACTTGAAAATCTGACCCCAATCTCCTCAATGATTGCGCGTCACTCCACAGTTCAGTTCCGTAGTTAAATATTGAATTCACAACCTTGTTTGAATGAGCTCCTCTGCTATTTCTTGTTTATGGTCTTCATGTTTCAATTTAGATTTTAGTAATAATGGTATTTTTATCATCTAACCTCCACCACAGCCTTGAAAGGTGTTGGGTGAATAGACACTCCTTCTACTATTCTCCTTGACGGTGGACGCTCATTGGGTGGAATTTTGAATGTGAACCTCTGAAGTAGAACAGCGAAGAATAAAAATAAGGTTGTTCTCGTAAGAGGCTCCGCTATACATCGTCGCCTTCCTGAAAAACCAAATACATATAAAATATTATGTTTTAGAATATATATTGTGCTCTGTCTTTGTTGTTTATTTCAAACTAAGCCGAATTTAAGATTTGCATAATACAATTTAAGAGAACAGGGAAAGAAAGGGGTTTATGTAGTTTGAAATAAATCACTTTCCACTCGTTACAGGTACTACCCAATGACAGTTAATACCTCAGGAAGTTTCAACCCAAAAGCGCAAATAATCACCAAGTTTAAGCTGGTTAAAAATATAAACATTCTCGACCTAGCACAGAGATGCTATTGCTATGAAGGAAATTTTACGTTTTTTGTATTGGTATACGTGTCACAATAAGATACGTCAAGTTTCAACTTAATGTGTGGATATTATCCTTTAAACGGCTTTTTTTAGGTAGATATCTTTTGTATGTTTCGTTGGGATTTATCAATTGAAATTTCATACTGTCATGAAATTCTTGTTTTTTGGACGGTATATTACCAACGGAAATTCATCCAAAGTTGTTAAAGGTTCAAAAGGAAACTGCTTCTTAATATTCAACAGCGAAATAGTGGTTGGCTCAAATTAAACCTAGTCGTACTAGGATGATCAACTTGAAGAACGATTAAAAACTGCGACCACAGATGAGAGCCTCCATAAGGTGAGCAATTGAACGATCGGCGATTAAAAGTGTATAAGATAGCTAAAGCTGGAGGAATGTCAGAAGAAAGGGCATCGTAGATTTTATATGAACAATTAAATAGATCGAGCCGCTGTAACTTAGTGGTAGAGCGTTGGTGTAGCATTCAAGAAGTCATGGGTACGATCGCAACGAACGACCATCCTGACTAAGTGTTTTCCAGGGGTTTCCTCAGTCACACGAGGCAAATGCCGGGATAGTACATTTAACATAGGCCCTGGCCAACGTCTTCGCGAAACCTTTCCCCTCCCCATGTCCAGGCCTGAGCCTTAGAAGCATCAAGGTCATAAATAAAATTCAAATTCAAGAATTAAATAGAGAAAGCTTTGTGCAAGATGTGTGCCGTATTTCTTACAAGCTGACCAAAAACAAATTCGAGAACAATTTCCCAACAAAATTTGCATCGTTTTGAAAAGGATCCAACCAAGTTTATGCGCCGAATTTTACTATGGATGAGATATAGGTCAACTACTACACGCTAGAAACAGAACAGCAATCAAAACAATAGGTGAAAAAAGGCGAAGTCAATTTCATCTGTAGGAAAGGCCATGGCTATAAAATAAAAGTCATCTTTCATCAGGACAAGACACCTGTTCACAAAGATGCTTTGGCAAGAGAAAAACCGAGGGATTTGAAGTACTAATTTTTAAACATCCACCGTATTCACCAGATTTGCCCCTTTTACTTCCAACTATTCCAAAATCTGATGAAATCTGTAGCTGGAAAAATGTTGGGTCAAATGAAGGAGCGATAGCAGATGTAGATGGGTATATTGCAAACCTTACAGAATTGCACTTCAGGGATGGAATCCATTCATAGGTGAAACTTTGGACAAAATGCATTCAACTAAAAGGGGCTATGTAGTAAATAAATTCATTTTTGAACTAAAAAACACAGTTTTCATTTCCAGGCAGAGAATTGTTCACCCTGTCCTCGCACATGGAAATAAATAGAACATTAGATTTTGAAATGCGCTTTACGAGTAATCACTTTTTCTACACATACCCCCTCCTTTCCCTGTACTCTTCAATTGAAATACTAAAGTTCGTCATTACGGAATGATGGAATCTTGACACCTCTGCCCTTTAGATATCTTGTCTGTGATCACGGATAGACATACTTTCAAAGCATTCAACGAAATACTTCATTCATTTAGAATTCAACTGAAAATTTTTATCTGCACCAATCCCAAGGTGAAACATTCAATGTTCTGATAGTGTGAACTTTTCAGCTTCAATATGAAAATTTTGGACCTCGGAGGTCACGTTGTTTCCGAATGCCAACGTTTCAAAGTATTTTCGAAAGATAAATATTTTCCAGATTCCGAATTGCAGCTCGAATTTTTAATGTATGTTTCATAACTAGCGAGACGGTTTCAACGGAAGAATAAAAGCCCTCATATTATAATACACATAGTCCTCTAAACCAGATGCTCATTAATGACATTAGCAGTTTAAGACAAGAAATAAGGAGAGGGAAAAAGGATGATATGAACTTGAGTACAGAAATCATCTTCAGCTTATAAAATACTTTCTAATGCTTCTATGTTTCATTGTCTTTCTGTTTCGCCTACTGGGCTGTCAGCAATATTTATCAGAATTCTTAAACTGTCAGGACGAAGGGATTTTTGATCTGTGGAATTATTTTTCTTGTAAATTCCAACACAACATGCATAAACGAAGAGAAATTACAGCTTCTGCATTTAATTCAAAAGGTTATTTTGCAATCACCACATGCATTATTAATTTGGTAACTCTGAAATTGTATTTTTAATATTATTATTATAAACGAAAGATCTTTATTAAGAGATTGAGGCGAAAAAGAGGATAAAGCAAAAATAAATCAGAGTCAGTGTCATAACAACAATGAAGCGATTTCAACAATGAATAAGAAAGAAACTAAAACATCAACACGGATAGAACTCTTGAATTGGTTATGAACTTTTCTTCCTGTAAGTTTGAACTCTCTAGGCTTGAATTTGTAGGAGCAGCATTGAAATTTCGTGCAACAATAAAAATACATTAGACATATAAGGAGATAGTGCTGCCGTCTTTTGTTGAAGATCTTACCTTTACATTGTCATTAATGTGCATTTCTTACAAACACGCATGTAAAGCAAAATCAAATTGTCATAGTTGAAAATACTTCACGTTGACGCTCTATTGACGGAATTAAATGTTCGTTGAAATATAGTTTTAAATTCAATCTGTTTTCAACATGCAAATTAGAACATCAGAAACGCAGTTAATTTTATTGTATTCGCTTTTAAGAACAATTTTTATGCAATTAACTTGGAAACATATTCTATAGTTAAGAACCCATCATATTAACGCAGTATTAATAAAATCAAATTTTGTTGGAATATAGATTGAAATTCAACGTGATATCAAGTTTCGAAAGAAGGCACAAAATAATTGTAAATTGCATTTAATTAGCTTTTAGTTATAAATTCTATTCCATTAAACTCAATCTTTATAAAATTATTCAATCATTTAAATTGACATAACTAGCGGGCCATTCCGTGAACTAATTTGCTACACTTTTACTTACCTAATGAGAAAGGAATAATCCATTCGTCATTCACTAGCTTTGTACAAGACTCATCCAAGTGCCTCTCAGGTCTAAATACTTGTGGGTCTCCCCAATGCTGTTTATTCATATTTACACCGTAATAGTTCACTAATACGATTGTATCCTGTAAAATAAAACAGAAAAATTTAATATTTAAAAACATTTAGAGTTAAAATGAGTTCCATTGTAAAAATGGGTATCAGCATGGATGAATAACATCGTGTAGATAAAGCTTAAGGATTCCTGCAAAAAAGTTTTCCTTAGGTTTCTCTATGTGATCGTGAAGTTCATAGGACATACTATACTCGTTGACGCTAAACATTTGAGTGAATGGGTTCAATAAGATTATGAATAAGGAAACAGTTTCTTAAATTTGATGTAATTTAATCTAGATAAGAAAATTATAAAGTTGACACAGCTCAACTTGAAGCAACCAACATGAAAATTGTCAACTACAAGATAAATTGTTAGTGATATATTGATGGTATGACGCTAAAACAACATTGTACAGAGACTCATAACAATTCATTATAAATACAAAACGATAAAAATAACTCTATGGAACAAACGTGACTGGTTAGACGAGTGACTGCCAAGTGTTTGTGTTCCGCTTCACATCTAATTATGTGTCGAAGGTACCATGGTACCCTCATCTTTATCCGTAACATTATAACAAACTGCTACTGAGAGCTATCCACGGTGCTAATGTCATACATTGTCTGAAAATGACACCGTAACACCAAGGAACTACGTATATTAGGCGAATAAAACTTAGAAGTAGATGTATTTGTACCATGTATTACATTGATATTACAAGGTGTCACCTTTCAAGATTCACTAGTAGTAAAAAATGAATGCCGTCTTTCTCAGTACCCATTTATTGCACGTGGACACTTTGATTGCTGCTGGCATGTACACGTGCGAGCATCTCATTAAAGGTGTGTTGGATGTCGCCCTATGGGAAGATCAGATCGCCCATGGTCAGATGAACCCATCGCTGGCATGAATTCATGTCCCACATGCGTGATGGAAGAAATGTTTGGTAATCTTGCTGGGTACATCACTGGCGGCTTCTGGCTTAAACAGTAGGTGAAGTGCTACCAAACCATTTACATATTGACACACTTGCATATTCCCTGCTTCTAACAGTTATCATGAATATCCAGACTATCGATTTATTCCTAATACCATTTACTCATTATACTCTATTTTAAGCATCCTGCTGGATTGCTCCTCCCCCAATACACCGTGTGATTATTATTTCATATTGTTTCCTTAATATTGATTTTCTAAAGTCCAATGTAGTACGTTGTTTTAGTCAGTTTGCTGCTTCTCTTTAAAATGACCAAACCATTACATGTCTGCTCTAAGCACATGTATGATTAAAATCAAACTAATCATTTTCTTAAGTTTCTAATAAGTAATTTTTCAACAGTAAAACTCTGGGTGCACAGGTTTCCCGATTCTTGTCGTGTGGGCTTTGTGGTGAACGGAGAAATAGTAAGTAGACAAAAACTCAAGGTCGTTTCGTAAACGTCTCTTTTATGTCATTTTAGTACTAATATTCTTTCGGCTTGTCTCAATGAAATAAGCAGTTAAGTTTGATTTCCACAAACACCCATGTTCCACTCGGAATACGTTTCCGACAGCCCGTGAATTGAACTCTTTTGCCGCAAGTCACTGGTCCACCGCAGCCGAGCTCCATTAACTTATTTCCCCACTTTTGACATTTATTCGGAAAAGAGTGACAACGTTTTGTGTTAGTTTCCTACCACCTTTTGCACCACCATTAAAAAGTTTTGTACCACATTCATTAGTCAGTAATGGGTGATTCAATGTTGGGACCCAGAATTAACTTCTTTTCTTCCCCACTTTAATGAATTTTCGCGAAAATAGTGTCAAAGTTTTGTACTAGTTTTGTACCATCAATAAAATGTTGTGTACTACGTTTATTAACGAGTAATAGAGGATTCTAATTGGGGGAATAAAATAAGGGATTCCCAGAAATTTTCTGATATAAATATTGGTCGAAGTAAATTTCAATGGGACCACTTTTTAAAAAAGTAACAATAATTTGTTTGCGGTAATTTGATACCTCAAACAGACGGCGAACGGTTTAATTAAAAGATGCTTGGTTGATAATTAACAGGGGTCAATTACATACATTTTAACGAAACTTTGCTGTACCTTTTATCAGTTAAAGAGACGGTTATTACTCGGTTAGATCCCAGTTATTACGTTTATAATCTGTACTCATACAGGAAGTCTTCTTATTCGTGCTCATTTCGACCCATATTTACTCCAGAGAATATCTGGGAATACAACAGTTCCTTTGAGGAATCCCTTGCATATCTATTGCATAATTTTGAAATATGCGATTTCGGATAGAGCAGATTTGAATTTTTTGAGGATAACATGCCACCTGAGTTCTAGTGTTAATGGTATTGGAAAAATGAGCATCTAGAATTCATTTTCTGACACTTTTGGTAGTTTATAGTGCCAAAACAAAGCGCTTGTGCATCCTCGATTGCCTATACTGTTTCTTCTTATTTCCTGGCAGGAATCTCGTGAGGTAGGTTTGTCAGTTTTGTTTTGCAACACCATGTACATTAGAAATTATTTTTTTCCTATGCACATTTCGGTACCTTTTTTTAATTCTTGTGTTTAGCAAGTTCTCAAGGCTAACGGAAAATAAGATCCCGCTTTGTAACATACTGCTCCATTGTGAGAATAAGCGGAACTCACTGCATATGGCTTGATCATTGTATATATTCATTACTGGTCGCTAATTTTCCCGTAATGGTCTAAAACCAGCTTTTAATTATTTAGTTATTATGGGGCTGTCCTTTTAGAAGAAAAATATGAGTAATTAGAATGGAAGGACAAATTTATAAACGGAGAAAAAGCGTTTTCAATATTTTTTTATTTCAACTGGAAAAATAAATAAATAAATAATAATAATAACAATAATAATAAGCAGGAGTTCTGGCTGTTGTGGTAATAGTAGTCGTAACTGTAGTTGTTGTTGACGTTTTAATGTAGCAATAATAATAGCAGGAGGAGAGGAAGAAAAAGTAGCAAATCCGTGAAATACATATGCGATAATAAAAATTCTTCAATAGCAAAAAATAAATTATAAACATTAGCTATAACATTATTCAGAAGTAATAATAATAATATTATTATTCTTATTAATAATATGCGTAATTAACATTGCTCTGTTCAAACTTATATATTGTTACTTATTCATGACGAACAAAGCGTATGAACGCAAATTTAAATAAGTTATTCCAGAAGAAATATAGTGATTGACCTGGAAATAATTGAAATACAAATAATGTTTGAACCAGGATGTGTAGAAATTGTAATTAGCTATATTTTAAAAATTGCCACTCAACTGCTGAGGGAAAATCCGACATCTTGAAAAATAAGGGTTTGCTAAATGATCTCCAAAAATTTCATTACAATGCTGCTAGATATTGCCTTAAACAAACATAAAAAAGGTTATAAAAATGTGAAACTTGTGCTAAATTATATCTTAGGGTGACTTTTACCATGGGTTAATTGAGCATGGTAACTAGTCCTCAATAGGTGTTTGGACCTCATATTTACACCGGACCGGATCATAAAACTGATTGAATTGTGCAAAATTGATGAGCAATTCTAAAATTGCTAAGCTGAAAATTTTTACACGTATTCAGAATGTCTGCATGAAAAAAAAACTGGAAGCGTCAAAATTCCCACTTGGGAAAAATCAACCATCTTAGAAAAACCGCCACCATATTGAATTTTATACTTTTGTATAGAGCTCTTCAATAAATTGAGTTAATGACTTCATCGAAATAGTAAATTGACACTGTTATCCTATTTTAATGAAATGAAAGTGTTATTTGGCCAGCCGAGCGAGTTGGGCCCTAGAATTACCGATATTTTTTATTTGTAATGGAGTTACAAAGGGTGACAGTGATTATCTACTAGTTCAAATTTGAGATCGATCGTGGGTCAACGATTGAGCAACGTCTGTCTCAAGAGAAACGACAAAATTTGATCAGTTTCTAGTTTGGCTAATACCATAGAACCTAATGACGGAGATGTAGGAGTTAATCCAAACTAGCTTTATCTTTGCCTACTGTGTATCAAGTGAAGCAAAACGGACCAATCTGAGCCTTGGAAATACGAATTGTCCTAAACACCACCTGCCATTTTCGGCGATATTGAGGAAAAACAACCTCGGTATTCGTCACGGTTATCAAACAAGTTAGCACCTTGTAAGTCCACACTGTTCTCGGATCTCAAATTACATGATCGACGGAGATTTCTTTTGGTTGTCGTACAAAACGTTTTTTGTTGTAACAAAAGGGCACAAATAAGTACAAAATTTTAGCATTTTTTACCGAAAAAATTTCGTTAATTAGAATTTATCCATTATCGTGAATCCGCATATTGAATCGGCCATTACTGGCTAATGGACGTGGTAACAAAACCATTTTATTGGTGGTACGAAATGGTACGGAACTAGTACAAAACTTTGACACTAATTTTGGGAAAATTCCTTAAAATGGGGGAACAAGTTAGTCGTTTGTGAAAACATGAATCGTCCATTACTGACTAATGAACGTGGTAGAAAACTTTTTATTGGTTGAACAAAATGGAGCAAAACAAGTACGAACCTTTAACACTATTTCGGAAATATTTGTTAAGGTGAGGGAACAAGTTAATGGTGGGTTCAAACATTAAATTGTGCAACATTGACTATGTATGTAACATTTTAATATGTATTATGCTTTACTGTAATCGTTTAATATCCCCACTCAACAAGATGCAATATCTGCCGTATCACCCTTGTATTTCGTACGAGAGGTCTAATGCGATAGCAGCATTTTGTTTCGTGCGATTCACTGAAATTACTGTACACTCATGCTCAAAAATTTTTTCGCATGTCTTTATTAGACAGTGTTTGACCAATAATATTATTCTCCTTTGTTCTTGACGTTCGCTTAATTGTTATACTTGTAAAGTATGTAAAAATGAATATTTCCTGAAATTTTGTCGCAGAAATATTAATAAATAACGAAACTAGAAAGAAAATATTAAAAAGTGAGAAATAGTCGAAAAATGTCTAAGCCAAAAAGTCAGAAATTTGACAACATAGGGAAGTTCGCAGGGAAATTTAGAGGAAAAAAAGGGAAATTGTTTTTGCTCGCCGAAACAGTCCATATCTTTAGTACTATCTGAAACTGAAAATAGGGAAATGTTGACTCAAATGAAACATTACGCAAACAAAGATTACAGATATAATGCATGCGCTGTATAATCATGTTACAGAAAGTATTATAATATTTCCCAAAATGGAGCGAAAAAAGTTATAAAATCTCATTTAACTTTCGAAGTGAAAACTCTGAAATAAATGATGAATCAATACATGTTTATCAAAATGTTTTCGTGGCGTAATGGTTAGACTTTGGGCTTGCGGTTTGAAGGGTCTTCAGTTCGAATCTCTTCCAATCCCTAAATTATTTTTATTTAAAGATTTTCTAATATAAAACGAGGTTATTATTTTTTGTAATTTTCGAATATATTCATCTCGTTTATATACTCGCATAGCTTATAGAATGGTCTTTTCTACATTACCAGTAGACACTCAGGAAAGTGTAAGTGTTGTGTATTAAATTCAAAAACAGTAAATATGTGGTTAAAACTGTATTCTCATGTAAGGTTTAGCAACAGATCCTATGATGGCATGTGCTCGAGAGCAGTTACACTTTCAATATGTAAACCCAACCCATATTAAAACTAGTTATGCACATTACGCGTCCAATTCCCAATATGTATTAGAAAGTTATATTTATAAATGTTACTTCCATCTTATTTATAATATCATTGTCTAACACTTGATTTAGCTTTCGAAAGGTAACAGTGAAAAATGCCTCCAGGTTTCTAGATTATTCTATTATTATTATTATTATTATTATTTTAGTGGTCCTTAGTTTTCACATATTATGATATAGAAGATGAAATTAAAAAGTAATATATTGTTCTTATAACTAGTTAATTAGCCAAACTTCTGACAATTTCCAGTTGGCAGAATGCAAAAGGTCTAATTTAGAAATAAATTATATTTTACGTAAGAATAGGTATGTTTACGTTGCAAATACAACTAGTGTAATTTCTATATTCCACTTCAGCAATTTTTTTTCGTTATCATAATTCAGGATGGCTGAAGTGGAAGAGAGTCTTTTTAAGAGTTTTTTTTTAACCAGAATGAGTACTTCATGCGTTGTAGTAAAATAGGAATAAATATGAAGGAAAAATTAACTGTAAATCATTAGAAGAAAGTTATGTGATGTAAGCGATCAACATGGTGGCAGCAAATACTTGACCAGCATTAGACTTGTTGTTACGGTAAGAAAGGCCATTTACATTTCTGCGTGTGTGCGCAAATCACAGCGGAACTGAAAACCGAGACCTTCCAATAAGGTAAAAGAAATTACTCGGTGTTTCTCGACGATTGTCTGCCGATAACGGTAAATACTGACATTTATCTTAAACATTACGGGATATGTCAAGTAACTTTTCCAAATGTCTAAATAATGAGCACTAATTTGACTTGCTGTTGTTTTAAATGTAAATAGATTAATTACAAGTATGATTGCAGTACGAATCTTGTAAGATAGTTTGTAGGGGGATTTCCAAATAATATAGTTGTTCATATCGATTACTGCGAGAAATAAAGGGAAATTCCTGCAATCACCGCAAAAGTCTTTTTCTGCCTGTTCTACGAAAATAGAAACTTCTGGGTACAGATGCACAACACGAAAGCGTAATTAAAATTAATTTAAGAGCACTTGTAAATTATGTAGACTTTAATCCATTAGGACGTTGTATCGACCCATTTCCACTTGGTCGCAACATATCTTACTTACTCTCTCCCCTTTTTTGTGCGTCTTTTTTTATTTATTGTTCGTGCTTTGTCGGCGATATTTTTCGTCTTCAGCTTTCTTCAAAGAGTTTTATTTGCCCAGATGACAAGGAAGATTAGCCATACAGAACATCCCTTTCATTGTTGTTTGGTGGGATTTCTATCTTTATTGTTTCTTCATTTTATTACTGAATATTTCTTTGCATATTTTATTTCATTATTTTCATCAACAATTTTTCTTTCGTTGAAAATCTTCAAAAGCAAACGAAAAGATCTGATTGTTGTTTTATTTTTCGTTGAGATTTTGGTGGCAAGCCACACCCCTTTTTACTCCGGATTGTCTGATTTGATTCTCTTCTCTGATTGGTTGAGGCCAGTCAGTAGTTAAAACATGGTCGTCGAGTAGGAAAGGCTGTTCAAAATTTACGCTGCCTCCGAAAGTTATATAAAAGCAATATGATAATGCAGCCAATGTCCGGAAAGTTTATTAATATATAGAGCAGCGTCTACTAGTAAATAACAACAACTTTTGGAAGCATATAAAAGAATCTGTGAAACGAATGCTGCAGTTTGGGGTCTTACACCCTCCATATTGGCCTTGACAGGGAGTGAACGAGACGAAGCATCTTTATGGCAGTTTGTTTGTATGAAGTGTGGTGTTCATAAGTGTGTGAGATGATTTGTTGTGGTAAATGTGGTGTTCAGTGGTTTTTCTTAGATTTTCTGAAATAAATAAAAATATAATGACAGTGTGGTTGATACCCCAATTTCTGTGTGTATGCAAATAATTTAGTGTTTTCTTCATATGAAATTGGTGTGGTTTTTCTGTCAAGGGATGTGCACCGTAAAAATGTCTGCTTAGTTTGATAACCATCAGGGTCGGTTATCTAAATTCAGATATGTATGTTTAATGTCTTGAAATTCTTCTTTCTCTCCCAGAAACCTAAGTCTGTTTCACCTACGTTCAGATAACTAAATTTCAGCACAGTAAAATTTTGGTTCAAATACGTTGAATATTTTACCTTGCACTATAGTTGTTGCTACATTTCAGAATGCACGTTATTTTCCCATTCATCATTTTTGTTTGCTCTTCCGAAAATTGGTATATGTAAAAATTGCACCATATTTCTATAACATATCCGTTTTTGTTAACCGTAAGATTCAGTGTTTTACCTATGTTTTGTTTTGGTATCTTGCAAAGTTTAAAGCTTCTTCGTTACGTATGTAAACCGTAAGTCAGTTCACTCATGGAAACTCGTATTGTAAATTAATACCTAATCCAATCCTAGTAGACCATGTTTGTATTATCACTATTGATGGTTACGCTGAATGAAGTTTAAAAATAAAAATTACATACGAAATGTTTTAGCAAAGTTTTGAAAATATCAAACTAAATTGTTTCCCAGTAGCTACAATGTAAATAAAGATCTTTTCGTTGAAAGAAATGTTATTTTTCAGTAAGTGTGGAAATTTTGATTTAACTGGGCTGAAATATAGAATGTCTACCACATTTTGGAATATAAAATAACTTATTTATTTTTGAAAAATTAGTTTGTGAAATATATTATCTATTCTTGGACAGAGCTTTTCTGCATATAATTAATTTACCCTTTTGTTATGTGAAATTGACAGCATCTTGAATTCTCATTTTGATATTCAAGAGATTCTCTTCGGAAATTTTTTTTGAAGAAAATTCAGCAATCAGTCTTTTGTCTTGCGATTGTCATTTCTAAGTAAAAATAAATTACACTTTTACCAGATATTTTTTGTGTCAAGGGTTTCATTATGATGTAGGTAGATTACCATCACTGTGGTATTACTGGAAATGCTCTTAACCTTTCAACATTTCAGTCCACGAAGTGTTAATTTATTTATATGTGAGAAAGTAATTACAGATGAAGTTTAAGTTTAATATTTGATCCAATTCTTTAGTAATTTTTAGAGAGTAGTTAAATTAATTTTGTGCATCCAAATTTTCGTGTTAAATATTAACTAGTGCGCGGCTGTGTTGAGCCTTGTACTATTTTAGGGGCCTAGTTGTGTTAGGTCACTAAGATAGCTTTTGTGTTCTGCTTTCCTGCGGGATGTTCTCGCTTGCGTCCCCCCTTTTTTTGAGGATGCTTTTCTTCGTTTTTATAGATTTCTGTTTTTGCCAACTTTCTGCGTTTGGGCACTTCTTTCGGGCTTCTTACATGCATACTTTGTGTACTAGACTAGTGTATGTTCTGTCTTTGATGTGGCTGAAGCAGGGTGCTGATAATACCTCCCTCCCTTCATGTCCGATAATAGTTTTTCTTTTGTTTTGTGCCCTCTCCTGTGGCGTAATTTCGGTACGTTGAGTGTACCCTTTTTTGCAACAAGGTGCCGCAGACCCCTGGTTTGCTGATGAGTCTACCTACTTTCGTTGGAGCAGCCTGTGGGACATTACAACGTCTCTGAGAATATGTGGAGTCCAATAGTCTATTCGCGTTTAAGATACACTACTCTCCAACAAACCTCTATGTTACTTGCCATTCAGTAAACATAGTTTAAACATCTGACAAAATCCATGACGAGGTGAACCGCACAGGCAACAGGAGGACCTTGGTGGGCGTGTCAATTCATTCGGTACTTCAATGTATAGTTTTTTGTGAAAAATTTAAATATTTACTTTCACGATGTGCAATATTTCTTTTAATACACACTATTTCAGATTCGTGATATGCGCTTTAGTTTGTAAAGAAATCTAATTTTAAAAGAAAGATTTCGACAGCATTGTAGAGTTTTGTTGGTGTGTAATGCATTGGAGTAAAATATGAGCTTTTAGAACTTAGGAATAAATCAAGAGTAGGAGGATACAATGAAGTTGAGATAGTGATGGCTACTTTTGCATTTTCAATAACTGGTATTCAATCAACCTGAACTTCAGAAATATATCAATGCCTAGCTATCGAGATTTAATCGTAGTCAGTAATGCCTGTGAATATTTTTATTGAATAAATAAATTTAGTGCTTCCGCCGTATTCATTTCCGATATGGCACCATTGTAGAGTCTTAAAATCAACTTTTTTCTATTCCTGAATCGAATTCAGCGCCATATGGAACCATGAAACAACAAAATAGGCGTTTTGGGGTTGCAGCTATCTTGGATTTCAGAATGCAAGCCATCATCTTATATTTCATATGAAAAATGTTTTCGAATTTAGAATCGTATTCATAACGTTTAGAGTAAAGGGATCTTAACTTGAGGGAAAATGGGACAGTAATGTTTGCATTTTAGCATCTTAATAACAATACAGAAAATGAGTTAGAAACTGATGTTAAATTTCAGAAAGAAATCTTTTATATAACTTGAGCGATGGGAAACAAATTACACGTAAACAAACAGACAAAACTCCTTATGCGCTGTTTATTTACCCTTTGTGTTTGTTCCATGTATATAGAAGTCACATTCTTGAATGACATAGTTATAAATGAATTCATGAAAGTCTAGTATTTTTTAATATTGCGTACTAAACACACAAGTTGATATAAGTAGTTTGGAGTCAGCGATTCCGTCATAATTTTCATTTTGGGTGGGGGTGTAAAATAAAATTAAGAGAGTGTAAGTGGAATTTGCACGGTTTCTACTGATTTTTGGCCTAGCATTTGGGAGGTGACACTTCCAAGGATAGAGAAGCCTGGCGGATTCAGTCTTCGGAGTCCACGTTAAACTGTAGGTCAAGTCCTTGTTACATCCCCTCTATCTGACTGAAGACAATGACAACCGCCATCGGTTTACCCTGCCCAGGAACTTTCGGGTCAGCGCCTGCTCTCGGGCAGAACATACATAATTATAGTTATTGTAAATTCGCCGTTTTCGCCTCTTACTTTACTCCCAGATTGTATATATAATTCACAGCCATATTCAATTCACTACTGGATGAGGCCTCTCCCGTAGGAAAGAGTTTGTCTGCTGATCCCGCGCTGACCAGACGTGTTGGAAGAGGAGAACCGAAGATCTCAACTGTGATCGTCACTGTCTTTTATTCAGGGCACTCCCCAATTGCATCACGATGCTGGATGGGCACCGTTCCAGACCCTCTTGCTTTGAAAAAAGCCCTTGGCAGAGCCGGGAATCGAACCGAAAACCCCATAATCAGCAGTCGGAGTGTGTGTGGAAAAATAAATGTGAGAAATAATTTTAAAGTATACTTTCGTTTTAAAACTGCAGTCCAGTGATCGATTTATGCAATTTATAGAGAGGTGAAAGAATATATCAAACACGTTAGAATGCTGTATTTGGCGCCTTTGGCTAGGGGAAGATTTCGAAATGCAGAACTAAAGATTATATTTCCAGAGAGGGGGAAATCCCAACCATTCGCCCTACATATCGAACACTAAACTGCACTATAATATAAAAAACAGGATAATTTTATAACACATAAGGTCTAGGTTGCTCTGATAAAAACCTTTGGTAAACTTTATTTTTATATGGGCCAGTCTAGCAAACCATCACGATTCGCCTTTACCTATTAAAATCCACACCCATGCCGGGGCTTGAACCCGGGACCTTCGAGCCGATGACCTACCGCCGCAGACCGCTCAGTCAGCTTTGAATTCAGCTATAATAAAACACGTGACTCCAAAGAAACTTCGTATTCGCCTTTATCATGCTATTAACGATATTTATACAAAGTAGTCATGAATTTGGGATTACGCCTGTAGAATTTTACACCATATCAGAGCCACTTTACATTTCATAAACCGAATTATAATTTTCCAGAACTTTGATAACTGAATAATTTTCTGGAAGATTTGTATGGTTTTGAAAAGCAAGTTTACTTGATTCTTTAAATTTATTTTGTTTTAAGTCTTGGGCTACATCCGGCGCACATTTTGTTTTATGAAAATGTTTCGGGTTATGTTCATCTTGGTTTTGAGAATTTACTTTTTAAAAATCCTGAAAAAATGTAAGCGCTGTTTAGAGACTCTAGATAAGAATCCTAACGATTTTTCATATAAAGATATTTTGGACTATAGCCTTGTTGGATTACGTAATTCATTTTTTTTCATAGTCGAACTCAGGGCTCTTTGAAAATTTTAAATATGAAATTTCATGAAACTAAATATTTTAAAATTTGTTTTCTCAAGTTTCCGCCGTGAGGGACTTCCGATGCGTAATTTTTCAGGTCAGAATCATACTCAGCGACCATAGGGGCCCTGAGATACGAAATTTAAAGAAAATTAAATGGGATTTTAAAATTAAAATGCATCGTGTTGCTTCCGTCTTAATTTCTGGAATTATTTCTTTTTGTTTAAATATCGATTAAAATTCCTATATATTAAATTGCACTAAAATTGGGCAGGTTTCAAAATATGCACTGTTTCTTCCAGACATGTTTTCGGGGGAGCTTTGGCCCCTTGGGTTTTCAACAGCCCGCCGAGAGAATTAGTTTCAACACTTGTATTACTCATGCGTATTCTGAAATCCGAATATAATAGCACTTTCTATAAATACTGTTCATGTTAGTTTGAGGTCAACTAAAAGAATACGACACATTCTTAAGTAAAATTATTGTTATTTTATATTTTTAGCACATGGGACTCAATATGCATTCTTTATAATTTTCGTAAGACTTGGTTTAGCCTACCCCGAGCAAAATCTTCTGAAAGAAACACTGGCCACACCGTTTATAATCTAGTTGAAGGCAAAATATTCATCTTCGTAATTCAATCATTTCAACTTCCGAAACGATTTTAGCATAATTTGGAATTCCCAGATATGAAATTTCACTTCAATCAGATACTTGCAAATTGAAATTTTGATCTGGCTCCATCTTGCATTTTTGTATAGAAATGTCTTACCTTCACGCTGGAATCAGAGTTTATGGTGATTCCTTGAGTACTATAGTCGTAGAGAAAAGAAAAAGCGTTCGCTTGCAGCGCGAAGGGTATGCGGTTCGAGACTTACTCAAGTCAATATCTTCTTCTTACTTTTTCTCTAGTAATGTGCAAATTCTATGTTTTATTGTATGCTTTCTACATGTAAATGAATGTTAGTGTTATGTAGCTTTTTGTTTTCTCCTTCATACTCTTCTTTTTTGCTTCATTTATTTAAAAAATAAGCTAATTTATATGTTTAGCAGATTTTGTGTTGTTTCTTTACATCGAAACAAATTACAGAAAATCATTTTAAAATAAGATCTTAA
>JAGDQP010014812.1:0-21224 GCA_022664845.1 Lepisma saccharinum | reverse complement strand
CAAAATTTTGTTTTTAAAAAATGTATTATTTGATACTTCTTTAAAGTCTTACTTGGTGTTTCGAAAGGAAGTAAACGTTTTTTTTTTTAAATAATTTTATGTATCTGTTTCTAACTACTTAGCAACAGTTTTCATTATTTTTTTGTTACTAAAGTATGATAACTACAACGGTAGATTATATTTCATAGATGAAGTATTTTGTCGGAAAATATTAGCATTGCACTGAAATAATACAAAAAGTCCGATTTGTAAATTTTACAGTAGTGGACTAGTGGGTCGTATAGCTGCCAAACATACTTGTTTAAAATTTAAATTATCTCCTTATATTAGCGAAACGTTTATATATTAGCGTAATTTTCGGATTGTAAAGGAAGTCTAAACGAGATTAACGATTTATAACTATCATAGTTCATCTATGATTTTGACAGGAAAGTAGGCATTTTACAAGGTTCAACCGGTGAGTTGGCTGATAACAACTTAGGGAGAGTATTTCTGACAGTGAGACTCACTCGACCATGACGTATACAAGCTGACGTAACTCGATTAACCCTGATCCCTTTCAGTTCAAGTGATGGCTGGTGCATCTTTATCTACACGAATTGATTGAAAGTTCTCAATAACATACAGTTTGGAAAAAAAGATCAAGGAGACAAACGGTTTTGAACCCGCGACCTTCAGCGCGCAAAGCCAGCATCTATACCACTACACTAGAGAGTCATTGCTTTTTTGCTCTACTTTTCGAATAGATCTAGTATTACTTGCTTACACACACACGCGTTCACACTTCCTTTTCCTATCTATTTAATTTTTGATTTCTATTTTGCCCGGCCTATTATGACACATCCAAACGTGTGTATCGTATGAGAATTCTTTTGCAATAAATCTCCTCTTCATTGCTGCCACAGGAACTTGAAAATTAAGCACTAAACATGCGATATGTTTGGCAGGAGCTTAATTTTTTATACGGAAATTAGTTTCCAAAATTCTCACCAATGCATGGGATTTACTTTCTTGAAAGATAGTACAATTTGCCGAAAATGAAGATAAATTATGAATGAAAAGCATTTGTAAAATTTTGTGATTTTCGTTGGTGAATGGTTTGCTTAGCATCAACAAAATAATATTAAATATCCATCATCACAAAAGTATTTTACACAGTTGTGAAGAACAAATATAATGTGTAACGTCTTTATCGAGGATCTGAGTATGATATTGAATCAAATATTAATTAGTATTTCAAGAAAATCAATCGTTCAAGCTTAATTAAAGGTTTTGCATTCAAAATTTAATTCTCTTTTTTTTTCTAAACAAAGAAGTTTATCCTTATAATACACTTGGAGTCAAATAAAAGGATTATTTAAAGCAATTTAGGAGAATAAGTGTGGTAATAGCGGCGATCCGTTTCAGGTTTAAGCACCAAGTGCTGTGAATCCGTACTCAACAACTCTGTCCGTCTTTCGACAACTTCCAACTCAGAAACTACTAAGACAACATAAAACATAATGTCATCATACTGCCTCCTGCCAAGCAATTGTTGGGAGTTATTTGCGAAAAAAGTTACGCGAACAGATTGACAACTTCTTTGTAGCAATAAAGGGACATCAGCTGTCTTGTTAATAATCTGCCGGGACAACGGGACACATGACAAAAAAGGATAGTCCCGTTAAAAACAGGAAGTCCAGTCATCCTACTATAAAGGTCCGAAGCACCATGAATAAAATTTAATTCAATAAATTCATGTAGAGAATACATTTAACCGCATATTTCTCTTGCTTCATTGAAATTAGCAGAATTAACAGGTTCGCTTTTCTGACGATTTTCCCCTCACTCGTAACGTAATAAAAATCGTCCTATCAACAGTTAGTTAATACTAAGGATAATATAATATAAGTAAATTAATCACGCCGTTTTGCATTCCGGAAAAAAAAATATTCAGGGCAGAGAGACGACTTGAACTATCAACGCTATGCTTCGCTGTCGGCAAGCATAACCACTACGCCACAGAGGGCTCTGGTCTATCATACTTTCATTAGTGTTTATTATCACAGCATTGAATGACAGTCTTCACTTCGAAATTTTAAACCAGTATTGTGTTTTTCTTCTCGCCTTCTTGTGGATATAAAAGCTTATGCTACATGATTATGCAATGCATATATTGTATCTGTAACTTTTGTTTGTGTAATGTTTTATTTAAAAGAACATTGTCTGTAATCTCAGTTGCTGGTAATACTAAAGATATACACTGTTTCATAAAGCCAAGAGCAATATCCCTTCTTTCCTCTGAATTTCCCCGTCAATTTCCCTATGTTGCCGAATCTCTCCCTTTTGGACTTAATTTTTTCGATCATTTCTTCATCTTTCTGTTTTTTCGTTATAATTTCATTATTTTTTAATATTTTTGTGACAAAATTTCAGGAAATATTCATCTTTACATACTTCACGTGTTTAACAATTAAGGAAATGCCAGAATTCAAGGAGAAAAATATTATTTGTAAAAAACTGTCAAATAAAGACATGCGAAAAAAAATTTAAGCATGAGTGTATATATTAAGTTTCGATTTTATGTAACCTACTGGAACGTTTTGTCACTATCTGCTTGAGCCCGTCTACCAACATACTAAACTTATTTCGCTGTTTTCATTTTGTGGATTGCATAGGTATTAATATTGTTATTTGTTCATATAAAATAATCAATACATGTATCCGCAATATAAACCTATATGATCATTTTATCATCGACCATATTTCTAAGCAGTCTTTAAAAGCTAATATTTAAGATGTGGCCAATTAATGAAATATAAAGCTTTATCAATATTTACGTCACTTGCCAAATATGTGTCTACTCAGGACTATGCGGATGCTTGTGGAGACGAGCGCCACCGTGTTGAAACAGACTCTCCCACTTTCTGATACAGTTTACGACTGACAACACAACGAGTTGGTCATGGTGTTCCGGATAACAACCTACGTGGTCCTGTTATCATAGAACTAAAATCGAAGTGGTATTTCGAGTGGAATTCAACGACACACTGCAGCGTACCAACAGATGTTACCCAGATCCTTCCGTTTGACTCGTGTACACAGCTCTATTCTGTCCTTGAATTAGTTCTAGCACAACACCAAGGAATATCATTGAAGAAGAATATTACAATGAGTGAAGGGTGAGCACGTGAGAGGATACCTCTCGTGGTGGATACTCTCCAGTAAGTAAATGCTTCGGAACAGTTGGTGTTGTAACTTCGGGTCTCTCGGTGGCTAAAATTGAATTGAAGTTATTTATGGCTTTTAAGCATCTACACTCAGGTATAGGAAAATGAGGCGAGAAGGAGTCGGCTAGAAATTATGTTGAAGTTACCATCACTACATTTGCAGGGTGTAACTGATGAATTTCAGTCAGGGTTGTCGGCTAGTAGTTTCGAACCCAGACCCTTCCGTATGAAAACCCAACGCTACAATGGCAGCTTCTAATCCATTTGATCGCCCTTCGCTATCTCGTCAACATGCCGATTTTCTCTCGCACCATTGGGCCATAAGCGATTGCGCTGTGGTCAGTTGCGACTTCCTGGATCGATTGCTGCCCAATATTTCACTTTAGAGACGTCTGAACCCATTCTTACCGATATCATATTAACGGTGGATTTGCCCTTTCGAAGACATATCCAACATAATCGTTCAAATTGGTACATGTATTTCGTGTTTGTCTTTTAAATGTTATGTATATTCGTTTCTATAATATCCGTTACCACAGTGACATTAATGCATACGAACATCTCCACATATCTACTAAAATGCGTCGATTTCTGTGAATTCCTCTTATAAATTGTATCAATGTATTACATAATATAGTGAACTCCTTCTCGGAGTGGAGGATTTCTAGTTCCGATTTATTGCAACGCGATACAGAACATTTATTGCGTAGTTCAATTGTTGTTCCGAATATAACAAAAGTTGGTAGAGTTTTGATCGAAATAATTGTTATATCCAGATCAAGCTAGTGGTTCATGAATGACTAACCCAGAGACAACTTACATGAGTGGTTCCTGAAATCGACGAATTCCCTAATGTGTAAGCTCAAGTTTGTCTAGTCAATTTCTGACAGCGAGGATTACAAGTTGTTAGTATTTATGAGCAATTTTGTTTATCCCAAGAATTTCCTCATCAACGTTCTTTAACCTCAAATGACTGTCTACGCGTTTTCGAATAGTCATTGTGACGTAGTTCAGCTCAACTGTCATTGCCTTCTCTTACTCATGAGTTGGAACATATTTTAACATGTTACGCTTCCGTGTTTGCCTAGAAACTTCCAGCAATTTGTTGAGTTCATTACCTTGCGTAAAGCATTCTTTTACATGTGTTTGCAACTTGCAACAGTAACGTAATAATTTTGTGAAGTTCAATGATCTGAATATTTGTCTTATACGCTGATCCACTGTATTGGTTATAACATTAATAAATTTTAAATTATATTTTCGCTCAATTTAATTTTGATATGATAACAATTGAGCGTTTTTTTTTCAGCAATCCTAGTTGAATTCATCTTGCATTATTTCTTTTTCAGCCAGTGTATTGAACTACAAAACACTATCGATTAATTACTACTACGGTCCATCCAGATCCTAATCTATAAACGTGGCACCTTATTATGAGGTGATATCCTGTTGTGAATCCGAAGGGTGGTGGCAATAGTAATACATGATAATTCGAAATGCAGAGCTGTAAAAGTAATCCTGAACTTGTTCTAGATGCATTGATATAATCTTCGAATTTTCAAATCAGTTTTGGAAAATTGGTGGGATTTCGATATTTTCTACTAGCGCAAAATTGAATATTGAATGCTGCTTCAAAGGTGTATGCCATAGTGCCTATACAGTTACTTTTACCTTATCTTCTAAATGTTGTACGCGATCTTGTTGTTCTGTCAACTCGGGGAGAAATTGAGAAAGTATAGACTATGTTTTTTTCCTAGTGTGAGCGAGAAGCAACTAAGAAAACCTCAGTCAAGATTATAATGTAAGACGTCTTGATTGCGAGCTGAGTACCTATCCACTACACCTCGACATTCTCTACCTAAGAATTTCTTGTGGTCCATAGCTCGTCCATCACCTTTCAATTGGCATTTCAGGAACTTGTCGTCTCTCTTTTTTTCTCTCTCTATCTATATATCTTTTCCTCTTTCTTTTCTCTTCCTTTCTTTTCCTCTTATTCTCATTTCTTTCCTCCTTTCCTTGTTACGTGACTTTTTGGTCCTCACACTCTTCACACAACGTGCTCGACTGTAGACTTAGTGGTTGTCTATTGTGTTGTATCTCTGATGAATTTGTCTATCCTAATAGTTTGAAAAGGATATTATTCTGCATCTCGCAGCTACAGCCACTATCATAGAAAATACAGCATCGTTGCTATGAAAATAGTATGGCGTACAGTATACGTGATACACACGGTTGCAGAAAGCTTAATTTATTTATTAGTTACCTTCGTACAAGACATTCCATTCTTGACACTCTGTATAGTGAAAAATTAAATGTTAGTTTACGAGCCACAGAAAGGGATGATGAAGGACAAAATAGATAGTCCATCATCTCCACTCCAGTGGTTATGCTAAAGGGAAAATGAAAATCTTACCTTTGGTATTCTGTAACCCATTAAAAATGTTTCTTTCCATGCGTGTCGAAACCCAACTGGAATAATGGTTCTAATCCTTTGCACTTCTCGCAGTACGGCTATAGTATATGGTAGTCTGAAAGTAAGAAGAGAAATGTTATTCAAGTAGGATGGTCATTTGTCCTGCTTTAAGGCCGGCCAGGTGGCCGTGCGGTCTGCGGCGGTAGGCCAACGGCTCAAAGGTCCCGGGTTCGGGTCGCGACAGGGGCATGAGTTTGGATTTTAATATCTAAGGTGCGAATCGTGACGGGCAGAAGTCCAAATTTACCAGACTGACCCATATAAAAGTAAAGTTTACTAAAGTTTTTGTCCTGCTTTCAGTAGAGCTGTTCCAGTTTTGATGGTCATGTCCTGTGTCCGGCTTAACAGTTGAGCCGGACGCTGATTTGTCCTTTTTTTAGCTGTCTCGTTTTAAAGAGAGAGAGAGAGAGAAATGATGTATATATGTGTATGTTATATGTACGTGTCGGTATCATATGTTCAATGCGGAGTGTCATGTTTGAGTTTCGGAAGTCGAAATAGAACACAGAGCGAAAAAAGGAGAATCAAACTATTTTCTGATTTAAGATGTATCATAGCAAAATATTATAAATCATAATACCATAGTTCACACAGTGTAAATGTACCTTTGTTTTATATATATATAACTAATGGAATTGGCATTATTGTTAAAAAAAATAGTGTAACATTTGTTTATACGTATGAAAAGTAAAGTAATATCTATTCTATACTGTTGTATATTTTAAAAGAGAATATATCTATGTACGTATGATGATGATAATACGATATCGTTGTATGTAAATAAGTATCAATACTCAAAAAATATCTATGCATTACGTAAGTGGTCGATAAGCATAACAACATAGTTGTATATTCCAAACTAGATATTTATTGTGTATTATATATAGCCCAAGATACTTATATCTAATTGTCACACAGACTCTTTGGTGCACAAAGCAACTTATATACATATCTTAAATGTAATGCTCGTACTTTGCGATTATAATAAACTTCATTTTTGATGTGACTTAATATTCCATCTTAACCCTTGTCCCCTATCTGGGGTCTTTTTTGATCCCATCATATCTAATTTGTTCATAAATTCAAAGATATTTGTGTTAGGAAAGTCATCCTTCTTAAGTGCATTCCTTCATTCTTTCTTTATATTATAGGGTAAAACTAGTTTGTTATGATATTTTTCAGATTATGACAGATATTGAAATAGGTGTACCGGACGAAATAAGCGTAGAAACTATCTCTGTAAGTTCTAGTGATGACGAAAGTGATTCGAATTTTCTGACAAGTAAAAACTGGACAGCACAAATATGATATGCGTCCACCAAAGTTAGGTAAGTATCCTGCAATAAATATTGTACGTGTAAGTTCTGGTATACCTAATCAAGTGAAACAAAACTTACATAACAGGACCGACTGTTTCAAAACATTTGTGATGGAATATATCTTGGCAATTCATTTGTTTACACATAAATTGCAAAGCAGAGGAGCTGAAGTCAAAACATCCTTATTTGTCAAGATGGACTCAATTAGATGTGGCAGAATTATTAGCTTTCTTAGGATTGCTGATTATGTGTGGAGTGCAAAAGGTCGGGGAAAACCTATACAAGAGTTCTGGTCCCAAGAATATGGTATGCCTATTTTTAGGGCAACAATGTCAAGCAGTAGATTTGAAGACATTTTGCGATGTCTCCATTTCGATGACAAGAGCACTCGAGATGCCAGGAAAGAGCTTTCTCAGAATAAAGCAGAAGCTATAAAAGAAGTATTCGAAAAGTTTAGTAAAGCTTGCAAGTCATCGTATAGCCAGGGAGCAACATAACTGTAGATGAACACTTGTGCACTTTTAGAGGAAAATGTGGGTTCAAAGTGTATATCCCAAGCAAGCCAGGAAAATATGGGATACAAATTTGAGCAGCACCGGATTGTGCTAACCAATATCTTTTGAACGCTCAAATACATACAGGAAAAGTTCGTGATACAAGAGAAGTGAACCAGGGAAAACGTGTTGTGCATGATATGATTGATCATCTGCATGGTTCTGGAAGGAATGTTACAACTGACAATTTCTTTACCATTTATGATTTGGGTCAAGAACTGCTAAACAAAAAGACATAGCACTCGTTGGAACCATGAGAAGCAATCGTGGTGAAATTCCCAAAGAAATGTTGCCAAGCAAAAAGCGAGATGTACATTCAAGCATATTTGCACATAAAGACAACACTGTGTTCGTATCGTATGTGCCTAAACCTGGAAAATCAGTGATTATGCTGTCAACAATGCATGAAAAGTTTGACATTAGTGAAAGTGAACCTGAGAAGAAACCAGAGATAATTTTGTTCTATAACAAAACTAAATCCGGTGTAGATACACTTGACCAATAGGCTCGTCACTGTTCTGTGAAACGATGTACAAGAAGATGGCCTCTAGCCGTCTTCTTTGATATTGTTGGCCTTGCTGGAATTAACGCGTACGTCCTCCATTCACATATCTTTCAGTATAAGAATAAAAAGAGGGGACGAAGAAACTTTCTGTTAGAATTAGCAAAAAACTCGTGAAAGAAGAAATGTCTAGGCGTCTCAGAAAACCACAGGCAAGTACAAAACTAATTATATCCTCCATTGTTGCAGCAGGATTCTCTGAGCTCACAAATGAAGATGAAACCAGCGGACGTCAACAAACGACCAATGATCGGAAGACCGGAAGATGTTCCAACTGCCCAAGAAAAAAAGACAGGAAAGTAAACCAAACTTGTGATGAATGTATGGCATTTATTTGCAATGAACATGCAAGAAAAAAATAATTTGCAAAAGGTGTAGCGAATAATACTTCTCATACTCCATGTAAATATTACATAAGAGTATGATGTGCAGTGATGTAGTACATTTCATATCCAAATGTCCTAGAACAATGGCAGTACAGAGCTGCTTTTCAGTATAGTTATACATTATTGTAATCAGCAAAATGAAAAATAAAATCATATTTAACATATACATTTAAGGTGTTATTTTAACATGGGGTCAAACATGACCCCAGGTAGGAACTACATTCCATTTGAGCTGATAGGGTACAAAGGTTAAACTGAAGATGACAACAAATGTTCTTTTTTTTCTAATAGTGAGTGTGAGTTACTTTTATCTTTAACTATCCCAGGTTACGAATTATTAGGAAGTAATCAATATTAATTGATTCTTATTTTTATATCAATATAATATACCACCAATGGTCACCATCCGTAGTGTAGTTGATATGATTTATTGTAGTTTTCGGTCATTATTCACTAATTACTACTTAATTCCAAATACGAATTAGGTTGGTCTCTCTGTAGAAGTTTGCTTTGTTCAGCCAGAAAGTTATGAGATGATGGTGACAGAAATGCTTTCTCGCTTTGTAACTTGTTTTAAAAATCATTTATATTAAGTACAGAACCTCGTGAAACAGAGCATTACTCTCTTTTGTAGTCAAACTAAGATGGTTACGCCAAATATACTACTTTCACGCCTACTTTGAGACATAATTAACACGTAAACTAATACTGGAGCTAAAGGCTTCATCTGTTTTTCAATTATCTTGTATTAGTCTGGTCATAGATCATATCCAAAATCTTGGCAAAATGACATGTTTTTATCTGGTGTAGTAAAAAGTAATCCATTATTTTGCCAATAGATGGCTTCAGTGATCTGTATCTCGCGTTGTATAAGTCCGATCGGGTTCAACGAGATGGCGTTCAAACAATGAGATTGCGTACTACAAGCACTGTTCAGATAGTTGTGATGAGTTGACTCAGTGTTGTGTGAGCGCGCGTCAAAATGGACATTAGCAAAGAGAAAATACGCTACATTTTACAGTTTTTCTTCGATAAAGGCGAAAACGCAAGCCAGGCGGCTGCAAATGTGAATAGTGTTTATGGTCCTGATACTGTAACAGCCAATCACGCCCAATTTTGGTTTCGTCGATTCCGTTCCGGTAATTTTGACGTCAAAGATATACCACGCACTGGAAGGCCACGTGTCGAACATGTCGATAAAATCATGGACATTGTCGCGTCCGACCGTCATGTAAGTACTGTTTTGATTGCCCAAGAGCTAAACATTGCACAAAAAACCGTGTCTAACCATTTGCATAAGGCTGGATACAAAAAGAAGCTTGATGTATGGGTGCTACACGAGTTAACCCAAAAAAACCTCATGGACCGAATTTCCATCTGCAAATCGCTGCTGAATCGCAACAAAAGCGATCCATTTCTGAAGGGGTTGGTGACTGGTGATGAAAAGTGGATCACTTACGACAACGTCACGCGAAAACGGTCGTGGTCGAAGCACGGTGCGCCGGCGCAAACGGTGCCCAAGCCAGGAAGGTTTTGCTGTGTGTTTGGTGGGATTGGCAGGGAATTATCTACTATGAGCTGTTCCCCTACGGCCAAACCCTTAACTTGGAACTATACTGTCAACAATTGGACCGTCTGAAGGCAGCAATCGCCCAGAAGTGGCCAGCTTTGGCCAATAGGAGAGGCACCAAGACAACGCCAGGCCACACACATCGATAGTGACTCGCCAGAAGCTTCGGGAGCTTGGTTGGTAGGTTCTTATGCATCCACCTTATAGTCCGGACCTGGCACCGAGTGATTACCATCTGTTCCTGTCCATGGCGAACATGTTTGCTGGTGCAAAATTCGCGTCAAGAGAGGCTTGTGAACATCGAGTGTCTCAATTTTTTGCCAATAGGGACAAGGGTTTCTATGAGAGAGGCATCATGATATTACCTTCCAAATGGCAACCCGTTATCGAACAAAACGGCGCATATGTGACCTAAATCGGATCATTCTAACTATGGTAAGTCAAGCCCTCAATGTCATGCAAAAAATAATGGATTGGCAGGGAATAAAGTTCTAACATACATATTTACACACGTATTAATCCATTACAAAACACACATACAGAGAAAATAAACAATACATAAAAATTATAATAAGGGGCACTACCTACATTATGAGGCGGAAAACGAAAAGAGGCCTCTTGGCAGATAAGTAAAATTTTCAGTAGAAACTAAATAAAATGGGGTCGAAAACATCAAAAAACGGTTTGTAGCAGATTATTGAAGTTTACTTTTCCCTTTACAAACTCATATCGATCAACAGGTCGTTCAGATTCCAAAAGAACTCGAAAATAATGACTAAACAGTTTATTTTAAACCAGAGAAAATATATTCCTGCCACAATGATATTGGTTGATAACTTTCTCAATGGTTAAGATAAAATGCTAAATGTGGTATCGAATTATTTAATATTTATCACTGCATTTGAAAACAACAAAGTTTGAAAATTAAAAAATTGCGCCACTGCAGCTGAAAGAGCTTTCATAGAAGTATCAAATGTAATGGCCCTCGAGATAGAATGAGAATTATTGGCATTTGGCAACATTGGTGCCCACGGGAAACTTGACACGCCTCTGATTTTATGCAATTTTCCTTAGATTTCAGGGGTTTTGGCACAAAATTACCTACTTAATGTAGTCTTTCCCTCCCCCCTCCCTGAAAAATCTTGCCTTCTGGGAAAAATCCTACGGGCGCCCATGACTGGTAATGTAATGAGAAAATCATAGCAGCCTTGTCAGCTCTAGTTTTCTAAAGGATATTTAATTGAATGACGTAGTGTTGGCGATGGCGATTAGAGGATAAAAGTGCGGGGTTAAGGGGTAAAGGTGGGGGGGGGACAAGAAGGAAAAACTTCATATTTCCATATAAAATCATATAGATTTAAAGGTCAATTCAAAAAAGTGGCGGGGTAATAGCCTCTTGCCCCCTAACCGCCGCCCACGATCGTAGGGATTTCTATACTAAATTAGATTTAACAAAAGTCATTACCTTTGAAGCTACATTCCAGTTAACTACTAGTTAAAATCTTCCCGTTAGCTTCTTTCCCTGATTTTTTACCGCTAAAATAGCTTTTAAAACTTGCAAAGTTAGCGCGAAAACTGTTAAATACCCATACTAGAACACTCCACATTTTAAAAAAGTGAGCTACTGTAAAAATAAATAAACAGGTGATTTCAAACTCCACTAGAATATAAATAGAATTAAAACTGAGAGCTAAGCAAATTTTGTTTATATTTTACATATAAATTCATGGCGCTTGAATATAGGCAAAATATGTTATTGCTTGAAAGTGAAAACCCAAGCCACTGTTATTTTCATTTAGGTATAAAATTTATGATGGGCATAAAAATGCTTGAAAAGGAAAGACCAAACTATTTTGTTTTTATGCAGGTACAAAAGAATGGGGGGCGCGAAATATGTGCCTTCCCCCCACCCCGCCAAAAATCATTGGGGGGCAACTGCCCCCTCAGCCCCCCTGGCTCCTACGCCCCTGGAAAATGCACATTAAAAAATGCTATACAATGACAGCTAATCACTTAGAAAGTTTCAATCCAAAAGCACAAATATTTAACAAGCTTTAGCTGTCTCAAAAATGTGACATGGGAGTAAATGGGAGAGTTAGACCTTAAAATGTGTTTTACGAGAAATCACCTTCCATGCACATTCCCCCTTCTCTCCCTGTGCAATTATAGACTCTATCAGCTAGACTCCAACATTTTGAGGAAATAGTCCACTTCCTCCAGTAAAGTCGTGTGGGGTGTTATTTTATTCCATTTTGTGCAAATTACGAAAATGGGAACCCGGAACTCAATTTCCGTGGGTTTCGTAGTTTTGGGCGGGAAAATTTGTTTTTAAAGGAAAAATTTTCAATAGGCGTTCATGTTGGGCACGCTGGTGCCCTCTCTAATTACCCGACGCGCACAAATAATACCTCGTTCAAAAGCTCATAAAACAGATATTCGAACGGTATATCATTTGTTTCCATTCTGCTCCAGACGATGAAATCTGAAAATTTCCGGAAAAATCCGTTTTTTTTACAAATCAGAGACAATTGGCAACACTTACACTCATCGTACGCTTACGAAAATTTCCAACGTATATCTTAGGCGTTCCCCTCAAACATATACAAGAATCAGAAAGTTTGGTGTCGCACAAAATAAGAAAAAAATCGGACAAACCAAACATTGCCTTGGAGATCATCTTTTACATTGGGCTAATGAGGGAAATGTCTCTCCTAACTCTTTCCCCCTTAGACAACGATTACACAAATGAAACTTCGTCATCCCGTCTGTTGTTCAATCACCACGATTATTAGTAAAAATGAACTACTTCGGGAAATTATCGGTGGATCTGTGGCGTTTTGATTTATCATAGCCCCGCGGTGGTCGCCATTTTTTTAAAAAAAAGAAATTCGCAGAAAACATATGCACCCTTTCCCTTTATCCTTGTAGCCGTAGAACCCACAGACAGTACGTTATCGATTAAGCTGGTTCTTTCTTGTCATTTTAGGTCGTTTTGTTTGATTATAATATGAAACCCGGAGACTGATCGGAACGACCTGAATCTTAGATGCCTAAATTCCATAAGTAAAAATTCATTCATTCAATTCCGGAGCCCGTTACTTCCTGTTCACACCAACCTTCTGCATTCCTTTTCTTCGTATACGTAACAAAGGAGCTTTTTCCCTTTTCCTTTTGTAGTTCTATAAGTGTACCAGCCTTATGCAATTCTGGTTTTGCTCTAGTGGTTTGTCCGTAATCCCGGTTAACTTTAATATTTTGTGCTGTGTGAATCTCTGTGCTCATGTGTTTGGCTGGTTTCTTTGGTCGGTAAGTTTCCTATTTGTGTCGTCTCTTGTACATTGTTTTCGTCTTGTAAACGGCCGTTCTTTTGTTCTTAATTACACTTTTCTCTTTCATTCAGTTTATTTGTGTTGTTAATTGCATTGGCAAGTCCCCATATATTTTTACAGGTTGGTGTTCAGCATATGTATCTCAGGCAGGTCTAAATATAGATAGTGACTTAGGACAGGGGTATGTATTGTTCCAGTAGCTGTGAATCTTTCTTAAAATATGTTTTCCACCATATGTAATGCAGTTTTTTACATTAGAACCAGCAGCTACGTGTAGTTTAGGAGGTAGTAGCCTATTTCCCATTTGAAGTTGACTTTTACAATTTGCACTATTTATGCTGAAATACATTTTTTTCGTGGTATGTTAAAGGTTTTTTGGTTCGTCACATTTTCCTAGGTAGAAGATTCAAAAGCATACGTATGTGTTGAGTATCGTCTTTTGTTTCCAGTTATTTTTGGTGTCTGTCACAACACTCTCACATGATAGTCTCATAAAATGTTAGTTTTTTTGCAGTGATTTATTTTAGCGTTATCTTTTTATATCCAGGCACAGTTTAGTAGTGGTCTCATGGTCCTTTTCTTTCTTGTGGTGAGCAACGACCTCCTGCATTTCTTACCTTTTGAATCTGTTGTTCACTGAGTTTGTGTCACTAGCTTTTAGAATATTTATTATTATATACTTCTAAATTTTATATATAATTGCCTAGTGGCAGGTTCCAGATTATTTTGTGTAATACAGAGTATTTTTTATTGTTAGGAGCTGGCCGGTGTCTCACCCAAGCTCAGTTTCAACCCAAAAGTTTACTTTGTGCTACCTAATGCTTCAATAAGATGTTTATTATCTATCAGCTTGCTGAGTATTTCCTGAATTTTTTCCTGCCCTCTCTCAACCTGTAGTTGGGCCCAGAGGATCCTAGTTTACCCCTGCTTGCTAAAAGTTGGTGACACAAACTCAGTGAACAACTGACTCAAAGGACAAGAAATGCAGGAGGTCCTAGCTCACCACAACAAAGAGGAGGGCTATGAGCCACTACTAAATTGTAACTGACTAGGAAAAAAAAAGCTAAAACAAAACATTGGAAAAGCCTAACGTGTTATGAAGCTATTATGTGAGAGTGTTGCGACAGAAACTATCAGCAAAAATGACTGGAAGCAAAAGACAATACTCAACACATATGGATAGTTTTGAAACTTTTCCCAAGAGGTTCATCAAGAAATCGTTGGCATGGAAACACGATATAACAGAAGATGGTCAACAGAACTTTTTGCAGATTACTGTTGGACACTCCTACAAAAAGATTCACCTTCCACCCACAAACGGAAAGTTTCCAACAAAAGTTTCCAAACTTGTAAGTACATTTCAACCTTTTTCAATCACATGAGGACTGGCGCAGTAACCTTTTCTGCCTTACTCGTCCCAAGTCGTTTCCAAGTCTCGCGAATATTGCTACCTTGTTTCTCATTAATTATAATGTATTGCTCACTATATGAAATAATTGTTAAGTGATATATGTACCATATCTTCGGTACGTTATGGAACATTTCTGATTTCATTTTCGTAATCAGCGTATGTGATTTAGTAAACAACATCTACTTTTATCTCGCAGAAAGACACAAAGTTCAAATTTGTTGCAATATGTTACCAGATTTGAAGAAAGAAATCGAGAAAGCGGAAATGTCCAAAACCAGGTAATTTTCCCCAAGTCGGAGACTTACCAAACAGACAAGAGAAAAATGGAAATAGATGGTATGGTAACTAACAGAATATACCGCAGATCAAGAACACAAGAGCCCGGTCAGAACATGGCTGACTGACCACTAACACAAATTGTCACTGAATGAAGACAAATTTAGAATACTAAAATAATAACTACAGTCATTAAAACTATACGACTGAAATCGTGATCCATACAAGCCGGAATACCGGAAAGAATAGAACCTAATGAAAAATTAAAACCTCAGACTCTGAGAAGTGTTGGTACGCACATATTTATCCCTGGCCCAACACATGAGCACAAAAAGCCTCACAGTACAAAATAACAAAGTTAACGGGGAATACGGGCAAACCGCTAGAACAAAACCAGAATTACATAAGGCTGGTTCACTTATAGAACTACGAAGAGAAGAGGGAGAAACTCCTTTAGTGCATATAGGAAGAAAGAGAATTCAGAAGGTTGGTGTGAACAGGAAGGATCCGGAATTGAATTAATGAATTTTATTTACAGCCTTCAGGTATCTAAGGCAGTGTCGGATCTAGAATTTGCTCCTTTCCTCTCCTAGATCCCGTATCGAAAATTCACGCCGACCCTACCGGGTCCAGAGTATAATATTATAATCAAACAAAACGACCTAAAATGACAACAAAAAACCAACATAATCGGCAACATACTGTCTGTAAGTGTTCTACGGCTAGAAGGATATAGGAAAAGGATACATACGTTTATTGCGTTTTTTTTTAAATGACGACCACCACGGGGCTGTAATAAATCAAAACACCACAGATCCGCCGCTAATTGCGCAAAGTGGATAATTTGTGCTCACAATTGTTGTGAGTTAATAACAGACGGGATGACGAAGTTTGAATTTGAACTGAATTTATTTTGAGGATTTTGTGGTGGATGGTGGTGGTGTATGAATTGGTGGAATGAAGAAAGTGGGAGGAAACGGGAGCACCCCGAGAAAACCCACGCACACGGCGTTTATCCACCACAAAGCCCATATAGCATGAGCAGGGATCGATCCGACGACCCTAGCACCAGAGGTGAGCGCTCTACCAACTGGGTCACAGTGGCCCCGACGAAGTTTCACTTGTATAGTCTTACTCGAAGTGGGAGAAAAGTCAGGTGGGACTTTTTTAGCTCAATGGAAAAGGCAATCCCCAAGGCAATGTTTGATTTCTTCGATTTTGTTCTTATTGTATAACACCAAATTTCTGACTGTTGCATATGGTTGACGGGAACGCCTAGCATATAGACTGGAAACTTTTCGTAAGCGTACGATAAGTGTAAGTGTTGCAAACTAAAAAATCTGATTTTCCTGTAAATTTTCAGGTTTCTTCGTCTTCTTCTAAATATGGAACCAAATGGGAACACATTATATACAGTTCGAATTTCTGTTTCATGTGCATTCGAACGATGTGTAGTTTATGAGCGTCAGGTATATATGGAGGGCACCAGCGTGACCAACTTGAAGGCCTTCGCCCATTACAAATTTCCCGCTTCCAAAGCAGATTTTCGCGCCAAAAACTACGAAAGCCACCGAAATTGATTTCCGTGTTCCCATTTTGGTAATTTGGACAAAAGATGCACTAAAATAACATTCCTCACGTCCTTAACGAGTGAAGTGGACTATTTTCCACCCTAGCTGATAATCTACCGGTATTAAGTTCTCATCAGTCTTATTCTTTCAACCTCAGACAAATACACAATTTCTATATATTTTTAGTAAATTTTACTATATTTCAGAATAGCAAAATTTTTAGCCACTAATCTGCTTTCCAGAAAGAGGCAGATAATAGAACTACCCGTACCTCTGACCTACGTCAGCATCTAATCCTGAAATATCTATGCTGAATACCTGTGAACATAAATGGAGAAGTGCTCATGCAGTTCAAACCAGAAAGAAACTGAACAAAGGAGAAAACCGAGAAACAGCGTAAGACAAGGGGTCGGCCGTTTTAAGGTTCAAAAACAATATGATGAAGGCCACACTAACCGGGCTCTTGAAAGATAGCCGGTTGCACAAACTGCCTCTTGCCAGATCTATACAAGAAACTTAGGTTACCAGGAAACCGGGACAGACCAAAAGCTAGGGAACTATCCAAAATGTGAGAACAACCAAACAGACAACGGGAAAATGGAGCGAGTTTTAGCATTAAGCGAATAAACTGCAGGCCAAGCAGCACATTGTTAGATTATTGTTAAGTCGGCTCTCACTTATGTCAATTGGTCAAATTGTTTACGATCTCAGTTGATACCTAAAATGCATCCTAAATGTTTTAACATCATTCGTGAATCCATTCGACAGTAACTGTACAACTAGTTATAGTATTCCAACTCCGAGTATACGAATATTTAATCCATCATCCGACGCACTAGCAACTAGGCATATCGCCTAATTGAAATTCTTGTACTAAAATCGTCTCGCATCTAGCGAAGCTTCTAATCCCTAAAACCTCTTGCATGAAATTCTATAACCTATCAGTTAGAAAACCGAGTTTTATGGAAATTTTTTCACAAATTTTAGTTTAGTTGGTAGTGTATGTTCCTCAGACTATTGTCAAATAATTATGAAGAGAAACATTGCAGTGTCACACTTCACTCAGATAGTACAGGTGAGTTCCTTCGCAGCTCTTAAACCTGAATTTTACATGATAGCATATTCTTCTTCTTTGATAATTTTTGCATGTTTCAGAAAATAAACTTTTGCCACATTTGCAACATACCCATTGATTCAAAACTGTCCCTTACGCATAATTGAAAAAAAATATGCTCTTATGCTGTGCCGAAAATCAAGATTCTTCAGTACATAAGCAATTATCTACCTATCACTCACAGAATAAAGTACTATACCTCGTATATTAGGCCTATTCTTGAGCACTATGGTTCAGTTCTGTACGGAATTAACCAAATCAACATAAAAGTATTGAAATAATGCAGAAATGGGATATTCGGATAATGCAGAGAGCTCCGCCCATACTCTCGACCTCAGTGTTTTTGCCTACCCTTGAATCTAGAAGGAAATACCTTTTCTTGGAAAAGTGCACAAAGTTACTTATTCGGCACACCACCGAATACTGAGTGAATTCTTACCAATTGCCGACAATAAGTTTTATTGTAGTTTACGTTCTAACAATTCTAACATTGTTCACATTCCGCTTATTTGACGATCAAAGTTTGGAACCAGCTTCCAATTGAATTGATAAAAGAAGGAAATCTAAATACTTTGAAAAGGAAAATCAGGTATAATATATGATTACTGAAAATTCACACCTTAGGCCATCATTCACTCACTTATTCATTCAATATATATTTTTGAATCTTTCTACAATTCACTACTATACAAATGTATACTTTTGTTGTTTTACCATTTTTTTTGTTTCCGTCATCGTGTTATACTTTATTATCATATCGTAACCATGAACATGTATATGGTACTTATGTACTTTTTCTATCGCTTTTTAGCTTTTGTAGTATTTTTGAGTATTTATAATTCTTATGTTTCTGTTAACAAGATATTTTCTATGTAACTATTACCCGTATAAAAGAATTATATAGCTTAATATAACCCTACACTAAACAATAAATAATAATAATAAAAATAACAAAGGAATTGCGATGCATCATAATAAGCAATATGACATACAGAGAATAATTAAAGGTAATCTAAATTGGTAATTACAACCTCTTCAACGTATCATCACTTCATCGTCATGACTTAAAGGATAAGTTTGTGGAATTTCATGCAAGTTTCAGTAAAAAATATATGCATTTTGTTTAAGACGACAATTGGACACAGTTATTCAGAACTACATACTTGTCTTCCTCTAGAACAATTTTACTGAAGCTGTGGTAATAACATTGCATTTCAAGGATATCTCAAAGATAATGACTAAACAATACTAATTCTGAACTACCTATCTATCGCCAGATTATAAAACAAATAACACTCCTGATTGGTCACTAGAGGACACAGAACTCACTATCCTGAAAATGGCGCCTGATTTTTCATAACATAATTTCACTCAATTCGTGAACCGTCCTGAACGACATCAAGTACCCTATCAGTCTTATCTCTTAATTTTCAAGTAGCGTTCAGAAACTGTGAAGTGAATTTACCTTTTCATGTCTTCTACAGTCGGACGAGTATCTCTTCCAAGAACTTCGTCGAGTTCTTTTTGCACTTTCTGTTGAATTTCAGGATGTAGTAGCATAAACGAAAACGCAAAGCTCAGCGTATATCCTATACTCTCGGCTCCACTAACAAAAAGGTCCTTGCAGTGTAGAATTATATGGTCCTCTGGAAAAGATAAGTAGACATAAATCATTCTATAAACATATCTTCAGATGACTTTATAATTGAGACACATTTTGATTTACAATTAAGCTAATTTTAGAAATCTTATAGATATTTTTACATTTCTGGATTTTGCAAGATTCTTAACCGCAGGTCATTTGTGCTCTTTTCTCTTACTTTATCCACGTAAAATGAAATAGGAAAGTAGTGCCCTCGTACTAACTCAGTGTTATTCTAACAATTAGTATTTGAGGAGAATTTTAAATAGGAAGGGTATCATGTGACATATCGTCTTGGACTTGCTCAGTTCTAGAAACACAAATGTGAAGTCGCTTTTCTCCTTTTATTTGTTTAGGAGAAAGATGCTCTGAGATCTGGGATTTCGGCACGGAGTGAACGATCAAGGACCGCAATCGACGAAAGCACAGCAGCAAACCGTGTGGCAAGTATTGTGGAGACGTCCACACGCAGTACCAGACCCTTACAGGTGACAGCAGCTGTCAGTCAGAGATCCATATTACAGGTACAGTATGAAACAACTGCATCCATATAAGCTACAATTGCAACAACACTTGAGTAAAGATGACCCAGTTACAGTTTTGCACTAAGGACACTGAAGCGGTGTAATAAGCATCCAGTTTTTCCTTTCTGTGAGTTGTTTAGTGGTGAGGCTCTCTCTGTTTCCATGGTAAGAACAACATACAGAGACATCGTTGTTTGTCTGATGCTAATGGTGTGGTGCTAGACTCAGGAACACTGACTGTAGGGTTGTGTTCATCTGTTGGAACTTGACCTGGAAAAATATCTTGATATACTGCCATTTTAAAAAACAATGTTTTGGATTGAGGTCGAAAATAATACATAGGAAGAGGGGTCTTTCAACGGGGTAGCACCACAAGTCCTAAATTCCAGAAGTCCTAAATTGCACAAGTCCTAAATTTCAGAAGTCCTAAAAGGCAAGAAGCCAGTTCTCTGGATTTTGCAAAAGTCCTAAATTGCAGAAGCCCTAAATTGCATAAGTCCTAAATTGCACAAGTCCTAAATTGCACAAGTCCTAAAAGACGAGAAGCCAATTTTCTCGATTTTGCAGAAGTCCTAAATTGCACAGGTCCTAAATTGCAGAAGTCCTAAATTGCACAGGTCCTAAATTGCAGAAGTCCTAAATTGCACGAGTCCTAAATTGCAGAAGTCCTAAACTTGTTTTGTGGCGCTGCTATCGCCTTTCAAGCCTGTCTCGACCTTACATTGCTATATGGGAATATGTATTATCTTGAAGATGTCTCAATATTCAGGAGCCTAAATACCAATTTTTTTTGTTAACTTACGTGTGTTTTTGATTATCCACTGTTATTAGACTAAGCCTTTATTTAGCTCTTACAGGCATTCTTTATTACTCAAATTGTTGATTTTTTCAATTTTTCCTACCTTTTGTTTTTATATTAATGAAAAGTTTTCAATTACTAAGTGTGATTTAATTCAGCAGTCATTTTAATTGATCAAAATTTCATAGAAAAATGGTCATTAAAGTTATATATATATATATATATATATATATCATCATATTCAGCCGTTTTCTATCCACTGCTGGATGAAGGCCTCCCCCTTTTCTTTCCACATATCTCGGTCTGCTGATATCCTCATCCATGTAGCTCCTGAAAAACGCTTGATTTCATCTACCCATCTTACATTTGGACGTCGTCTCGGTCGTTTCTTTTCTCTAGGAATCCACTGTAGTACATTTGTCGTCCACCTTCCATCTGTTCGTCTAGCTATGTGACCGGCCCATCTCCACTTCATCTTCTTCGCA
>JAGDQP010014811.1:0-44236 GCA_022664845.1 Lepisma saccharinum | reverse complement strand
CAAGGGAGATTTGGGGGAATTTTCCCCTCTGAATTTCCCCGCTCCCCCTCACTAAAATCCTATTGGATTCACTGATAAATGCTTATTTATCGAATTAAAACCACCACTATAAGCGAAAATATGTCAATTCAAGCACTGAACCGAACTATACCGCTGCATTCAAACATAATGAAGTTACCTCCCCACTCTGAAAACTTAGTTGATTCTTTTTGAGAGACTAAAATCTCAAGTAACTATCATCAAAGGTTTCAAAAACAGCTAGAAATTACAAACCAGTTTTTTCTTTAAAAAAAGAAAGTGAGACATACGGTCTACATTTTGAATTTCATTTATGACATTTAGGCATCTAAGGCTCAGGCCCGGATAAGGAAGGGGAAAGGATTCAGAAATATTTCCATCAGGGCCTACGTTGAAGGTGCCATCGCGGCATTTGCCTGGTGTGACTGAGGAAAAAAATGAAAAACTTCACTCAGGATGCTTCATACGGCTTACATATTTCCACTCTTTTACAATGTAAACATTTCTATATGGAAATAATTATTACAGCATAAATAACTTTAATTACAGTAGTAATTTATTTTAAATTTTGTAGACTGAACATACATTTAGAGACTACGCTAATCACAAATATGAGATATGACATCTCTTCAAGGAAATGAACAGTCTGAGTCTTATTCCGGGTAACCTTCCTGACACGGCATTCCCATGCTGGAACTCAAAAGAAAAGCTTAAATAAATCTATCCCTACAGCCGACAGCAGAACTCCAACCTCCTGGTACTAAACTGAGAACCATAACCTCAACCTACTCGATTGCCGGAGCTAGCTAGAAATTTTAATTTGCGAACTCAAAGAAGCAATATTAGCAGGAAGTCTGTTTTAGTGAGAATGAACACTTCCATCAAATATTTATGACACGTGTATATTTATATCAAAATAAAACATTCAGGATGAACATGAAGGAAGTGTTTTCGAACAGTGTTACGTAAAAGACAACTCGCTTTATAACTGAATTACTGATAACGTCACGATTGAACAGACATCTTATTTTCATTGCAAATCATAAACTAAGTACGGTACGAAATCTGTTCAAAAGGTAACAACAAATATACGAATAGAATACTGAATATTATTTTCCTTGAATGTCCCTCTGTTTATTCTAGTTCTTCAGCTGGTTTTCAGGACAGTATTAATTATTAGGAATTACGTCGGAATTTTGATGAAGGTGTTCGAAACTAAAAGAGGGCGTTAAAAAAACCTCTTTTACCCAATTGGTGAGCTTTTCTTTACAAAGATGGACTTGGAAAGCAGAGTGGGGAAAGTCTAGTGTACTACATACCTTTTTCATGTGATGTCTCTAGTTTTTTAAAATTTATTTATGATCAATAGGCATCTAAGGCTCAGGTCAAGGCCCTCTAGCAACGGTTCGAGTTTTTAAAACCAAACATCTTTGGATGTATAATTTCGTACACTCGTAAAAAGAAAGTCTGTTGGTAAAGCCTGTGATCTCATCTGCATACTAAGCCAGTATCAACTCTACGGAAGACATTCCTGGAGAAAAGAGGGTGGAGAATGTGGTGGTCAAGTTCTTGACTATAGCTGATATCCCAGCATGTTTTTGATAAAACGGAGAATTAAACTGTAGAGGAGTACAGTACATTTAAGGGGTCGGGCCCTTCTAGTCACCTTCGAAGTGAGTCTGTGTCATACCGGTAGGTTCAGTGGTACTGACGCACTCCACGGACCAAACATAGCTTAGGGGCATCTACAATTTATATTAACACAATACTCATTTTTGCTCGAGATGGTTAATCTTGGGTCAAACTATGATGAATTCTTATTTCTCTCTGTAAAGATAATGAGATCCAAGATGTTACACATATTCTAATACTTTAATAATAAAGCTACTGTGTCCCCTTTTCTAGATTTATTCTACTCATTCCGCACTATGGTCAGCTTTTCATACAATATTAACTGGAGTAGGAAACATAGGAACACTAAAAAAAGTCCAGAAAGTTACAATATACCGTCTTATATTACCATTACAAATAAAAAGAAGGTAAAATGGTTCAGAGGTTTCAAACAAGATATCCTCTAACTACAGTTACCTACAATCATGCTATAATACCAAACATAATAGAAACATTTGCAGCTTTGGTTATTCATATTAATCTCCCTTCAGCATTATTTGATTATCAGTTTAAAACTTTATAAATAGTTATTTAAATATTCAAACAATTGATTTCTAAACAAGATTAAGTTAAGATTCATAAAATAAAAACATTTCTTCGTTTGAACTAAGCATATGTTCAAAGTAGCGCCATCTCTCGTTCAATTTGGCTACAGTTCAAAACATCTCAAGTTCTTTATTAGAATGATATCATACTTTCTCAGCATGAAATAGCAGAGATATGAATTATATTAGTGAGATTGTTTCTATCAATTCAGGCATATGATCCAGTAACTTTATTACTACAGGTTGGGATGTTCGATAGCTGTGTAATATCGGCCAGGGCTGGGTTTCTTCCTTCAGGAACACAGGCTTGTACTATTCCAAAATCTTATTGCATGCTCTCCCTTCCTCTATCTGCAGGCCTGAACATAGATACCCCAAAATATAATAAATAAAAAATAAAATTTAATTTTAAAGTAAAATATAAGCCCTGTCAAAATCTTGCAACATTCGTTTCCCTCCTCCATCCTGAGCCATAGATGTCTGAAGACCATAAATAAATGTGAGTCTGATTCACTGTATCTGATCATTCAGTTTCTCAATACTCAATGGCAGAGACATGAATTATATTAGTGAGATTGCCTCTATCAATTCACACACACACACACATACACATGAACCAGTAACTTTATTACTACAGAGGAACGTGCGATAGCTTTGTAATATCGACCAGGGGGTGGGTTTCGGGAGATGTTCTAATGTAATCTATCAGATATATTATCTTTTCAGGGCAATAAAATGAATTAGTAGGGTCTTGTGGAAGCATAATTAGTACCAACATCAGTTTGTTCGATAAAAACTTCTATGACCTGGCTTACCCATCATTTATTTTCATAAATGCAGGCAACATAACGAAATAGTTCAATCAATTTTACTTTCGGATTAATAGTAGTAGGAAGTATGACCACAAAGTGAATCTTTCCTTACTTATGTTTTTTTACTATCAATTTCAGTATTAATCAACTAGATGTTTTCTGTAGAGTAAAGAATCTTCTCGTGCAATGTAATGAGGGATACATCCCTCCTGATTATAGGTGAGCATACGGAAAAGTGTTGAAAGACTCTTACTATGTGAATACATTGTAGAAATTAACCTCTTTATGACACAAATACTTAAACACGTGTTTCAATTGGCTACTCAGTTTTCTTTCGTACAAAAGAGAATTAAATTTTTAAATAAATGAATATAAATAAATTGATTGTACCCAAATAGGGGTAAAACATTAAATGTAAGAGGGATACATCCCTGATTATACGTGAGCATACGGAAAAGTGTTAAAAAGACTCTTATTATGTGAATACATTGTAGAAATTAACCTCTTTATAACAGAAATATTTAAACACGTGTTCCAATTGGCCACTCAGTTTCCTTCACATTATTAAAATAAAACAAGTTGCAGTATCAATGATTATCCATTCGGTCACCTATCAAATGTCTTCACTTTGATGTTCATACAAGTTTCGAACCGAGTCGTCTGATTTTAATCTTCAATTAACAGCGTAGGACATGTCCATCTGAATGTGATAAAATTCTAATAGAAACACTTGGACGATGGATATGTCTACATCATGTTTTCATAATATCATAAGCCTGTAACACATCGAGAACAAAGTGGAATTCAAATAGACAAGAGTAAAATTCATGGCATGTTATCTTAGCTGATGCTCATAAAGTAAAAGTTGTTTTCATAAGCCTGTAACACATCGAGAACAAAGTGGAATTCAAATAGACAAGAGCAAAATGCACGGCATGTCATCTTAACTGATGCTCATAAAAGTAAAAGTTTCGAGCCGAGGCTCGTGACTTTAATATTCAATTGATAAGGTAGGACATTCCCCTGAATGTGATAAAATTCGAATAGAATTAGTTGGACGATGCATATGGAGTCAAGGTATAAATATTTTTTATTAATCAACTCTGCTATAATTCTTGTTTTCACTTCAAAATGATCTTAAAACATGAAAAGCAGGAGCTCATTCAGACGAGGTGAGATAGAAGGAAGCTATGAGAAATGAATGAAATAGCTGTATGAATAGTTAGTTCAATTCCATGTTTCTTCCTGTCGCTTTAGTTCTTGTCCTCTAATTCCGTTTTCAGGTTATTTCCTGTCGCTTTAATTATATTTCGCGCTTCTTCCTATCACTTTAATTTCGTTTCACGCTGTTTCGTTCATGTTCCGTTTGTGTTTGTTCCGCTTCGCACTTGTTCCTTTCACACTAATTCCGTTTTGCACTTATTCCGCCGACCTGAAACAATATATTCCTACCTGAAAAATGTTTCCAATTAGCTTGGAATATAACTGCCAAGCCATGCGAAAAGATCCGATTCTTACCGGATGTGTTTAGCCAAGCCATGCGAAAAGATCTGATTCTTACCGGATGCGTTTCCAAGTAAGTTGCCAAGCCTTGCGAATGTGTCTGATAAAATGAGAAAATGTTCAATAGATGTCAGTACAATTCTTTTCATATTATCATATCAAGAATTTTAAAGATAAAATAATTGTTTTATTTTATCCAGAAATGATCTTAAATATATATTTCTACTCTACTAAACATAAAATAAAGAAACAAGCGATGAATTCATAATCATTGATCAATTAATATTAAATCCTGATAAGTGACCAGATGTGTTTCCAAGTAAGTTGCCAAGCCATGCGAAAAGATCTGATTCTTACCGGATGTGTTTCCAACTAGGTTGCCAAGCCTTGCAATTGTGTTTGATAAAATGAGAAAATGTTCACTAGATGTCAGCACAATTCTTTTCATATTATCCCATCAAGAATTTTAAAGATAAAATAAGTGTTTTTCTTTTTGTTTTATCTAGAAATGTTTTAAATATATATTTATACTCTAGCAGAGATAAATTGAAGAAACAAGCGATGAATTCATAATCAATGTTCTGTTAATATTAAATTCTCATAAGTGATTTACTGTATTTATATCTTATAAGAAGGACTAAAGATTTTCAAAGTTAATACCAGGAAACCAAAACCTGGGACAATAAACAATATTGGTAAACAATAAATCAAACCAACTGAAAAAATTTGAATTTTTTTTCCCCAATAAAAGAAAGGAAGTACCCATATTCATTCTCTTCGTCCCATTTTTTCAACTGACTTTGTTCTCAATATTTACTATCTACTTATTTTCCATGTCTGTTCGTTGTTTATAAAGCTGTGGGGTCTTTTCTGTTTTTATTGAATCTTGTTTTCCAACCCTCTTGTTGTAATCGCTTGTTTCGATGATCACGATATTTGTTTCCAACTATGCTCGTTCTTTCTAAAGTTGTTCGGTCTTTTCTGTTTTTATTCAATGTTGTTTCGAACTTGGTTCTTTTAGTCGTTTGCTTTTATTAACAACTCTGACTTGCTAGTCATACATTTGTTTGGCAACTCTGACTTGCTATTTTGTGTTCATACGTTTGATTTGCAACTGTGTCTTTCACTTATGTTTTCATCCATTTGGTTGGCAACTCTGACTTGCTCCTTTATTTTCATAACGAGCTAATCCAAACAACCTTAAGTAACGTCTGCATCTTGCCAACCTTTCCTGTGTTCACACGTAATAGCAATTTCCACACACCATCTTCGATCGTGATATCACTATTCCCCAATTTTAGTCCATCATCTTATACTATCATGTCTTACATCATCTCAATCCTTTACTAAGATCACATGATGGTCTCTGCACTATCACATGTAATGACCTGGACTTTAACCTGCCATGTTGCCATATTTTCATTGGCCTGAACTTTTACCTACAGTGTTGCCAAGTTTACCAAAAATTTTAAAAAATTGGAGAGGGCTCAACTTTCCCCACAGGACCTGCCCGAAAACAACAAAAACTGTGTCCTTCCACGCTAGTTATCTTATATGCAACAACACGGAACTCTATATATTCTAATCTTTATCACATGTAACTGGTAAGAAATAAGATGATCTGGACTTTGACCTGCCATGTTGCCATATTTCTTCATTGACCTGTGCGGTGTTGCCACGTCAAATCAAGAAATAGTGTGTCCTTTACTACTCGACTCGACCAAAAACAGTGACTCCACTCGAGAAAATTACCTCTGGCTCGACTCGAATTTGAGTCGAGTTTCCTGCCGAGTCGAGTTTTAGCTCGACTCGTGTCCCTTCCTAATCAGGACTAGATTGTTCAATTTCTTAGAAAATAACACTGCAATTATGAAATAAAATTTATTAGTTGTAAACAGTTGAACCAAAATTTGTTTTTCAGATTAATTTAAATGTGATGTGAAATTATTTCGAATACTGCTTATAATTTATTATTCCGGGGCTGTTCAAAAAACGTTTCTATAATGGGAGTGCAATATTTTGTACACCTGTTGACCTTTCTGCATTCGTCTATTGGAATCGAGAAAAGTTTTTTACCTAGTGATGTGCTCAATATTTAGTATTAAAAGTTTTTGGTCTGTAACATAAAAAGACACATGCATTTTTTGAGTAGACTCAATAAATTAGCTTGTATGTATTTTATTTGCGGGGGAACCTGTTATCCTGCTTGCATACTGTCAACATATTCTTGTCGGATTAAGTAATGAAACTGTTTCTGCTAAATTTTATGATAATTTGCTGTATGCAGTTTAATGACACACACAACTTTTCTTTTGCCATAAGTCCACCATCTCATCAAATTTCCGATGTTCTGTTTGGGTGTTTGAACCTGCTTCCATGTAACATTAAATATGTTAATAAAATCTTCAAGAAACACACATGTCAAGGTCTATACTGTTTTAAACCAGAAACCTGGCAGATACGATCAAATTATAATGGTGTGAGTAGGTTGGTTTTGCTAATTGAACATCCTGTACATAGTTGGTCAAAGAAGCAGAAGCATATATGACATGAATATCACTTTTACTATTATGTGAATAGAAGGTGAATCCATCGTCTAATTTTTTAGCTTTTTACACATCCTACAAATCAAAAGAATACAAAATGTATCTTAAATCATTACTATATTAATTGTCTGGCAATAAATTTTTTGAGAACGCAGAAGAATTCAAATTCCCAAAACAAATAATTTGCATTTGTTTATAATGCATGAGACACACGCAATGCCGTGCAAGGAGAGTTTCTCTATTTCTGTTCAGTCCCATCGCTGGGAGAAGACTAAGAAATAAACAAGATATTATTATGAGAAAACCAAATTAAACGTCCACTGATATGGTTACGAACTTCTAAGAAAACTATCCATCTCTAACGTAAGAATTGAAGTCCCCATTCCATATGCTATTAAACTATAGACATTTTAAAGAAAGGGATAGTTTCGAATATCCAATTCAACATTTTCAATTTCTTCTAAGAAGACCAGGTCAATAGATAAGTTTTTGACGTAATCTATAATAGCTGCTTGCTTTGAGGTTCAAAAGGATGTCCCGACGTTGACAGTTGAAAAAAAAAGTATTTTTGTTTCATTATTTTAAACCACTGAACGATTGGATGCTTTTGGAAATGTGACAAAAAATAACTATCTTCCTTCACACACTTAAGGGTCCTCCTTGTGTTTGTGCTTACGTGTTTAAATTTCTCAAAATATTTCAAAATCTAATTGCAGAAATATTTATACATACTTCCCTAGTACTTATAAAATACTACTTAATATCATGTTGCGGACTCGATATGTAAACAATTGTTGAGTAACATGTTATTGAAGATGGTGACGTTATCATTTAATTGAAGGTTTATTGCTCATTAACGCACAATATGTCGAGTTGCTGTCCATTGTATTTCATAGTAATTGGTAAGTACTAGAAAACTATGTTTGAAAATTTCTGATGCCTCTATGGGATTTTGAAATATTTTGGAAATAACAAAATCCCTTAATCTTTTATTTATTTAAATTTTCACGCTCAATTTGTATTGTTTGCGTCTATAATTATATTGAGTAAATTGACAGAGTTTGATCTTTTAAAACTAGAACGTTGACGTGTGTTCTTGTGTGAATTTTCTGCAGTATTTCCTTTCGACTTTTTGTGCTTTTATTCACATCTGTTAAGGAAAGTGCACGTTGGATTCGTTTTACCTCTGTTTTGTTAGTAGCATTTGTTTTATCACACTATTTGTGAGTAAAAGGATTTAACGTAGGTTCTAGTGCTTATTTTACTTCTAAAATGCAAGAGGGGATTTGCCTTTAAATCCTATTATATCACTATTTTCAAGAAGCATTTTGTTCGAATGATAGTTATCATCACACACTACACCTGCAACTATATTCTGAGTACTTTCACGTTCCTGAACTTGTTTATAACGGGAATTAAAAGGAGGACTTTTGTGGCCAAACTCCTAGCTTCAATATTTACATTAGTGAACTCGTATCTTGGTTAATTGTCATTACTTTATTTTTACCGTTTTGTCTTTCGGTAACTTCTTTTCGACGTTGGTTACCTATATCGTCAATATTATACTCGGTACTTAAAGTAGATAAATCCTTGATAATTACAGGGGTGATACGTTGCCGCTTTGACGAAAAATTCGGAAATGTGTGAAATGACAGATTGTACGCACGCTCTGTGAAATACTTATAAAATTAACTTCACTGGACTTATTCTGTTTAGCGTGGTTTAACTGTGCATTATGCAGTCACATTAGACCAGTCAAAACGTACATAAAAAGGCTAAAATCGCAAAGCGTGATGTGGTTCTTATTTTTTATATGTTGTTAGGACTAGTTAGGGTAGTGTAAACCCAAGTTTGTAGCTTCGAAAAACCTGTGCTCGCTGCGTAATACGTGAAAAACTGCAATGTTTTTCAGTTGTTACCTTATAACTCATAACCAATGCGTTTTCGATATTAGTCGTTATTACCATTTGTAAGTACATTAAAGTTCCAACATTTTAAGTCCAACCGCAGTCCAATAGTTCCCGATATGCCTAGTCTCTACATGTCCAATAGTTCCCGAGATATGGCACTGTAAAGATTGGACATTTTTTCTAAAAAGGAGAATTTTAAGTTTTGATCTCGTTTTGGGACGAATATTGGCATAGCCGCACACCCTACGAGAAAAACCATGGGGGAATTGAATTTGATTCATTTAATTGGATTTTTTTTACGCACAAAAAGAAGTCTGTAGACCAAATAGTTCTCTCGCAATCCCAAAAAACGTTGTGCATCACTAAGCAGTCGGACAGGGAATTGAAAGAGCATTTTAAATTCGAAAAGACCCTTATCTAATGGCAGGCATTGTTCAACGACGAGGGGACAAAATCGATGCATGAAGGGGCAAAATCTACTTTGTACGCCACTTTCACTCCTATCTTCCAAAACATATCTCTTGGAACCAGTACCTTTGTACCAGTGGATGGGGAATACCTTCTCCACAAGGTTACGTAGCCCCGAAACGATTCATCAGGTCAATCGTTGATAGCTACATCACCTACACATTAAACCACTTCGTCAAGAACGTGTCAGTGGTGTTTGATGCATACCTTGAGGATGAGGCCCTCAGGAGTATTAAAACTGCAAAACGATTGCGTCGCTACGCTTCCATTTCATGCAATGAGATCGCGTATGACTCCTCAACTATTATCAAAGTGCCCCAGGAGAAACTGTTAGTCAACGTCTTCAATAAACAACGCCTCATTGACCAGTTATTTTCTGCGTTTTGGCTCGAGGGCATTGAAACTAAGAAAGCGACAGAAGAGCAGACTCAGACATTTTTCGAACCGTCCTCGACAAAAGCATAGCCTACGAGAACGTGATAGTTGTTGGAGAGGATGTGAAACTAATCATTCTCCTCTGCGGCTTGGGATCGACCATTCGAAATATTTACTTCCAGAAAAGTGGCAACAGTGAGTCAAGTTGCACTCAATTTTCCACCACTTCTTTCTGTCGAGGAGAAATGGAATTGTCTCCCGGATTCGAACTCTTCCTCCACACATTTAGCGGTTGCGAAACCACCTCGGCCCTTTTCGGTCAAGGAAAAACAAAATTGTGGAGTGGTTTTCAAAAGAATAGGAACCTGATGGACCTGACCACCGTGTCTCTTCTTCTAGTTGTCAATAACGACTGACGAGACTATAGCCGAAGCTAGAGAGAAGTCCGTGGTCGCTCTGTATCCTACACAGTCTTCGGTTCCACCTGTTCGTCAAAACAACAGCCAACGCGAAGGTGTGCCTGGCCCCAACCAAAGAGGCTGCTTACTTCCATTCGTATCGCACATACCACCAAGTGCAAAAGTGGTTGGGAGGTGGGGAAGGATGCCACAGGGTGAGGTTGGTCAAAGAGTTTCCTTAGTTTAATACCAGTAAGAACATTATGCGACCCAACCCTACCAATTCTTCTTACATTGCTCTCATGTAAGTGCAAGAAGGGATGCACGGGGAGTTTGAACTTGCCAGTGAGCTGGGCTTAAGCGCTCAGCTTTGTGCACTTGGTGCTCTGGCAAGATTTTCTAAAACGTCTTTATAATTCTAGTCAACGAGGATGAAGAACACCCCGACGAGACTCCGCTGTTAGACGAACAGCCCGAGACGGACAAAATACTCCAGCAACTTCATTTAGTCCCGGAATACGACCGTGATCAATCAAGACCGTCGAAAACACCAAAACATTGAGCATTTTCAGTTACCGATTTGTAAGATTTTTAAATAAGAGATGTACATGTAAACATATATTCCAACTTTTGTATATGATTCTGTGCTTTTTTCTTTCATCTAGTACCCACAAATTGCCATGAGAGGTGTTTAGGCTCCTTTCTTCAAAAATCTAATTTTCATTTTTTTGCTAGAGAATTATTTGGTCTACAGACTTTGTTTTGGGCTTAATTGAAAGCCAATTCAATTTACTACAATTTATTCCCCATGACTTTTCTTGTACGATGAGCGATTATGCCGATATTCGTCCCAAAACGAGGTCAAAAGGTAATACTCTCATTAATTCAATCTTTGAAATGCCATATCTAGGGAATTATCGGACGTATAAAGCTGCTGTTGGGCTTGAAATGTTGAAAATTTAATGTACTTACAAATGGTAATAACCACTAATATCGAAAACACATAGATTATGAGTTATAAAGCAACAACTTAAAAAAGTGCAGAAACATTAAAAATTTTTACGCATTACGTGGCGAGCACTGGTTTTCCAAAGCTGAAGCTGCAAACTTGGATTCACACTACCCTAATTGGTCCTAACAACATATTAGAAAATCAGAACTACATCACGCTTGCGAATTTAATGTCTCATTTGACTGGCCTATACCGTATGCCAACTCTGCAAATAAACAAAACACTGCTCCTCCATTACGAAGTGGAATGCTTGTATTCTATAGCCGAAAATATTCACTATTGACGGAATCGGTTTAACAATTTTAGTCACAAGAACCACACGTTTACCACTGTATATCCGGAGAGGATGTGGTGATTTATATTAACAGTAAGTCTTTCGACATAGACATGAATTGTTGCCTAAAATTTAAAACATGCTTATCGGAAATTTCAAGTGTGACAATTTGAGGAGTTATAGAGATAGCCTATTGGTTAATTAAAGATACTAAAACGAAACTAAAATGAGTGACGCGACAGCCCCTAAGGGTCTTGTCCTGTCTAACGGCTGTATTACGTTTAATTTATTAGAGAGTTTCGGGTTATGGGTTACGTGGTCAGCGTAAAGCCTCTTTTCAGCCGTGTATCTGACTTTCATGACCACAGTCCGCTACTTATTTTCTTCAAGTAGCTCCCCAATTGCCCTCACAATGCTGGCAATTTCGACATTTCGAGCGCCCAGAAGTCGCCCAGAAGTCAAGCGCGCTACCGACTAGGCTACGCAGAAGGCTAGTTAAAGATGTTAGAACTTGAAAATCTTTCCCATCAACCAAATATTCCATTTGTTCTTGTGACTCATTCACTAATCTTCCCGTGAGATCTTTAGAGACTAGCTTCACATAAACCGATTTTGAATAGAAATCAACTTTCGTGGACACTAACATATCGAATGTTAGGTGAAACTATTGTGCCAAGAAAACTTCTAACTGTAAGTTAGCTGAACGGCGTGGGTAGGATCTGAAATCCTCGCGAATTATTTTCTGTCTTAATGTTCTATTTGATTCCACTTATGCTAAATTAGTGTTCATTTTCCGTCATTACTAATACCATTCATAAATTAACTTTAGAAAAGTCCTAAATAATCACTTTATAGAACAATAATACTGCACCAGTTTTAAAACTAAACAAATAACAAAGTTCGTTTCTCGGCACTTTCCACACAATCTCACTCCCCGATGCACTCCTCGCGTGGCATAAAGAGTAAAGTATGCGCACATACTGAAAGACGATGTTCAGCAAGAGCTTCCTAGCTATGGGTAATAGCACAGAAGGTATATTATGCATACAGTGAAAATTATGAATATAGGGGTAAGATTGAACATTACACATACTGTATGTTTAATATATATTACAGTATGCTTATGTGAATATATCGCCTGTCCATGTCTGTGATTGGCCTAGAGAGCCATCTGGGGCTGGTCGAGTATGGTTTGCATTGTTTGAAGTTTGATTTGACTGATTTGGTTGCCTGTGTTCGTATTGACATTGCTTCCTTACCCCTGGTAAAAGCTGACTATTACTTCTTTTATTAATCTTTTGCAGTAACTTGAGCACCTATCTACGATGGTGGTGTCTGGAAAATATATTATTAAAACCTGGCTTGTCTTCCCGGAGACCTTTCTCTAATTTACTTGCTCCTTGTAACGAATTTCAGTAGTACATTCAGTGTGTTCAATGTACGCGTTGCCATATTCAGAAAGAATACTCTATTCTTCTATACTGTTAAAAATTTTCCGACAGTTGCCTGGAGAAAGCTAGGAAACTATAGTTGCTTGGACATTTTCAGTAAGTTGGCTGGTAAAAGCCAGCAACCTTACAGTTTTCAGAGAAAGAATAACGTAGGAGCAAGATTTGGGCACGGGCTGCTGAGTAAGAAGTCCAGTGTTTTATTGAATGGTCTAAACTGCCAATGAAAATAAAACACAAAATGGAAACAGTATATAGGGACAGACATACGTTGCCCGAATCCTCAAAATCTAAAATCAAAGTTATTCCCGCGTCTTACACATGTTTCAATTACTTTTTTTTTTATTTGACTATTAGGGATTACAATACCCAATCACCGAAAATATATCCCATTGTTCTCAGTTTGTCACTTGCAGTTCCTCAGACATGTCACGGCTTAGGCACGCCTGAGTGTCTGGCACATAAATATCATTTAAATGAAAAACTAAATACTATTCTCCCGCAATACATGTGTTTCTGACTGTACAACAGAATAAATCTCTGGTTGTTTTTGCAGAATTACTGCAAATACTAACATTTATCTGACAGTCTACATTCGCCGAGTGACTCACCGAGATTTGTTCAAAATTGATTAAAATGCAAAGTTTTCCGCGGCCCAATGTGTATTGTACTTCTTTTAATGGCCCATAACGGTGATTTGCATATTTATGAGCCTTCGTATATGAGGCTTCATATATCCACTAGTACGCTTGGACACAAAATTAATTCCATTTTCTTTAGATAGAATTGGACATTAATGTTGGCATATGCAAAACCAATTGGATCAAGTACTGCTTCTCTGACCCATGTTACATACATCATTCGACATTTTAGACTCTCTATATTGGATTCAAGTTTTTTTTTTTCTAAAATTGGAATAGGTGCTAGTGATACAACAAATTCTTGTAAAATTTTCACAGAAATGCACTGGTATGGTTAATTTTACCAGTTTGAGTCATCTATAACCGTTTGGTAGTTATTAACTATGAAAAAATACTTATAATTTTAAGTTGTTTCGTGAAAAGTGTGGAATCACCCGTTGAATTACTATAGATAGGAAACATAGACAATATGCCATATGTAGTATGAGTGAAACCAAGTTATACATCTTCAACAAATATGACACTCACCGTCCGCCAATTTGGATCCGCCATATTAAGTTCAAATTATTTTTTTTTCTAATGGGACTAGAGCCGCGGTGGATCAACGGTTAGAGTGCTCACTTCTGGAGCTTGGGGTCATCGGTTCAAACTCTGCTCGTGCTATGTGGGCATTCTGGTGGACAAACACCATATATGTGGATTTTCTCGGGTTCTCCCGTTTCCTCCCACTTTCTTCGTTCAACCAATCACCCCATTATCGTCCATTCGGTCTGAATTAAAGTTGCCTAAAGACCTTAAAAAAAAATAAATTCAATAGGTGCAAGTGATACACCAAATTCATGTAACATTTTCGCAGAAGTTCACTGGTGTAGTTAGACCGTATCTTAAACCGTTCTGAAGTTACTGGATGTTAAATGTCAGACACTTTACTAATATTGAGCAAAATGTATAGTTCTGCGAGGACTAGTGTAGTGCTAACTGTAGCTATCCATAGTGGTAATTATACATGCTTATGAGACTTGATGAACTAATCCTGTAAGCATATATATTCACGACAGTAAGCACACTAAATGAACGATGCATTTGTGCAGTCTGGAGATGAACAATTCGAATCTTCAATTTTCCAGATATCATTATCAGGATCAACAATAAAATCACAATTAACGGGGAATGCAACTTTTTTCCAGGCGTGTCTAATCATGTTTTTTATTAGAGCACTGAACTAATTATGGATACGTGCGTGAAGATTGATAATAGCATTAGAAAATATACATCTAAAGGCTGGACCAGGGACATTTCTACATGGAACGGTTGCTATTTCTACATGTCTACATGGAATTGAAAACAGATGCTGCTGATGGATAGAAAATGTATCAAAGATTAGATAACATTTCGTTTTAATATTGGGAGAGAGACAATTATCTCGCCAATGTTCAAGAATATTCTTGTCCCCTTTACCAGATTTGGAACACGTTACATATACATTTGAGGTCGAGTCAGCTTTTGTTGTACGATGGAACCAAAGGCACCACTTGGTCCAAATATAATGGGCTGCACTGTAGATTAATACGATATTCCAGACGCTGAATTTACTTCAACAATGGTGTCTCATTCACCCATGTTAGATAGTGTGCTATACCTGTAAATCTCATAATTGAATCCAGATTGGTCGATATTTAGAACTTTATCTGAAGAATTCTTTGGGACTATCTTGTCGGTGAATTCAATACCAAATGCGATTGCTAGCAATAGCGTTTCAATGACTTACAAACGGTTAGAGATACTGTAAAACTAACTACACCAGTGAATTTATGTGAAAATGTTACATGAATTTGATGTATTCATTGCCCCTATTCCTATTGGAAAAATAACTTGCATCCAATAAGGCGAATCCAAGATGGCAGACTGTGTGTGTTTAACATGTGTCAGAGAAGCAGTACTTGATGCAATTTGTTTTGCATATGCCCACATTAATGTCCGGTTCTTTCTAAAGAAAATGAAAGTAGTTTTGTGTCTGAGCACAATAGAAGTTTATGATAGCATTCTGGATATATGAAGGATTATAAATATGCAAATTACCGGTATGGGGCACTAAAATTAGTATAATATATATTAGGCCGCGGTGAATTCTGCATGTTAATCAATTTTCAACAAATCCCCGGTAGAGACTTCGTGAATGTACCTTGATACACATCACTGGAAATATCAAAGCAGTTTCTCAAAATTTGTAACGTCTCTGACATCTAAATCATCTTAATTCTGGTACTTCCGTGTCTGAATCATCAAAGTTTGTATGATCCTAACTCCAGATCTATTTGATTTCAAGACATTCTTCTTTTCAGCTTTTCCTGGTCAATGTTTTCTTAAAGAAGAAAGTAAGGCAATTAGAGTTGATGAGAAATATCAGTTGAAGGGTTGCAAGATTGTTAGGTGCGGCGAACAAGATGGAGAGCTCTGGGTATTTTATGAGTCGTAAGTAAAACCTGTAATTCTACTTATACTTTTTCTGTCATTGTTATAATTGCCCTTTTCTAGATTATTCTGAAATCTTAGGCCTTTAGCCAATTACAAAGAACTTTAAACTGCTGTATTTAGAATGTAATTTAGTTGGTTTAGTAACTATAACGCCAATGTTTATAATACAATTTATCTGAACTCCAATGCAGGTACAATACTTCATTGAGACTCCTCTATAAATTATTTAACTTTGCATATAATTCTACTCGCCTTGAATAAGGGTGAAAGATGTGTTTAATGAACTACTGTGAATAAAATTTAATGAACAATTACGATTCCTTGACCATGTAAACCAAAGATATATTATTGAATTAAGCTAGTGTCCATTAATCTGGAAACATCTGGGCTTAGTAATGACTCGCTGAGTAAACCCAACATTGGTATTGGTTAGAGCATGAAGGATATTTAAAGCATCATTAGTAAGTGACAAGTTAACTTAGATATACGATGATGATCATTTGCTGAAATATGCCTTCCCTGATTTCAGGGGATGTCATAAATCAACAAGTGACTAAAATAACAGTTTTATACGGAAATCGAAAGACAAATTTGCAGGTACAAAAGTACACTCAAAAGTAAGACCATAATAAATAAATAATAAATAAGAAAGACAATTTTACAAGAGACACTATCAAGAAGTGCGCGCTGAAAGGAGAAAATCTTAGAATGATTCGAAAGAGATCCTAACGTCATACAATATACGTAGAAATTAGCGTGGAATCACATAATCAACTGTGATATTTAAGTTTTCGAAAAATTAAAATTTGAATTTTGTTATCGTATCGAACACAGAGATAGAATTCAACACTTAAACTTCGCCGATAAATTCCTGCCACTAAACAAGGAAAACAGGTATCTTTGTCATTTTTCAACTTATGTTTCATTTCTTAATTACAGTTGTTGAAATTAGCAGCCCAGAATTTTGTTGTCGTTTCGAACACAGAAATAGAATTCGATAATCAGACTTCTCAGTTATTCTTGACACCAAAACATGAACAAATGGTATCTTTATCTTTTGTCGAAAACAGCTTAATTTCCGTGATTTCCAATATGGAGTCCAAAATAGACACTTATCAATAGTAAAAAAATAATGAATATTTCAATATATCAGAAAAGATGCATAAAAATAAATTGTAATTTGTAGGAGTTGGTTTGTTTGAATAGGGTAGATATTGAAAATTAAAATATGATATCAAAAAGTTATCAGTGTTGCTAACCTGGTGTAAAATTCATTTTTATTCAAAGAGCACAACGTCCGTTAATGGGATATTCTCTAGTGCTGATAGACAATGTTAGGAATCATTCCATAGAGATCATAACGATATACAATAAACCGGAAGAAATAACACGCAACCTTTCCGATATACTAAATTGTGATCGGATAATATTGACCAAGTTTCTAACACAACCTCTAATTATTTTTGTTCGTAATGTTGTCCAACATTAAAAGCGTAGAAGGTGTTTTACTGAGAGTTTTCTTCACGCAACGTTTGTAGTACTATTTCAGTGGACTTACTTTAGCACTGCCTTGATGGTGCAATAGGTAGAACGAACACAAGATCGGCGTTCAACCGCTGGTCCTGACAAAATAGTTTTGCTCGCATTTATCATTTCTTGAACTTTAGTATATTGCAAATTAGGTTCCGTAACGTTAATCTGATTTGCAATACCCCCATAGTATTCCTTTTATTATGATTTTCTTCCCTTCACAATCAACTTTTGTTTGTTTTTGATATTTACAATATTGACTAGTGTTTGTTTACATAAATACATACATTACATATTTGTTTACATAAATAACAAACATTATAAAATATTGTTGGAAACATTAACTACATAAAATGAAACTAATGTTCAAAACGAAATAGGAATGACAATACATGAACAATAAAACTAAATAAATTAAGTATATCTCTTTTATATTGCGAAACAAAAACTTTGCACATGCAAGAAAGAAAAGGAAAATATTAACAAAAGTTACAAATTAAACACTAGTACTTGAATCTCCAATGACGCGGATTAGAGTCCTGCGTGGAGCATAAATGATTATAAATACTAACAAGCATTGCACTCGTATAATAGTGCCTGGTTGAAATTGAACGTTACTAAAGTGGTCACTATAAAGTTTACTAGTACCCGAATATAGGGCCACTTCAACGTAATAACAATATAATGCCACTTGTGCCAACACAACTATTCGAAAGTAAGTTTACATTGAAGTAATTCCATGTGAAATCAACACACTTTTTAACAAAATTCTACCCCACCTTCTCAGATTTCTGTGATTTCTGGTTTATTGATAGTAACTGTTGGTAATATATTCAGAATTTTTGACTCTCTGGTTTTCGTTTTATGAGAGTTCAAAACTTTCCCAAAAGTCCCATTGTGACGTCCCTAACCTAATGATCCCAAAAGAGGATCACACAGACAAATAGGGTCGCCAGGAGCCTAGAGTACCCACGCAACGCATCTAACCTAACCTCTAGCTCCAAACATTTTCTACACTCTAGATGAGCGGCACAGAAATGCCTTCCAGATTTAAGAATATCTGGGAAAGAGGATTCCAGATCATAGTGATCGCTGTAAAAAAAATAATTTAGATCGAGGGAGGAAATACCGCTAAGGCGACACCTCCAATCGTTTAATTAGATCGTCAGTTCATATTCTGAAGTACCAGCTGGTTCAGATTAGCGACAGATTAAGAAAGAAAACTCAGATCTTTACTTGGGAAATAATCTCAAACGATGATAAGCATAACGACTCATATGTGACTCATACTATGTCTTTACTCACTTCGAAGTCTACAGGGGGGCAAAAGACCATGTCTTACCTTTACCTTAGTAGGGTCCACACCTGTAGTCTGGAATCGCAATTCCTGAAATAAAGACGAACGAACACAAACAAATGACTGTCGCAACTCAATCCAAACGTAGTGTCATAATGTACAAATGCAAATAATATTTATTCACACAAATCACATGCTGGAGTCACTTCATATGTCAACGCAGAAATAACAAAAAATTCAATATATAGTTCCTTTCCCAAGTCATCACTTCTCATCTGGCGAAAGAATCCTACCACTGGTCCAAGGATTTATGAACCGATCTAATCTAATTAAAATCACATCACTCAATACGATAGGTTTACCGAAACACAGAAATAATTTAGTATCAATTGCTGTCAACTTCACGTAACGATTAGTAGCTAAATTCCCATGAATATCAAGTCAAACATAAAATAACTCGCTGATTATAAATATTACTAAACACTGTAAGAGGATTATCAACTAATACCGTAGATCGTACCTGGTTAACTGAGGGGTTTCTATACTACGTTCACTGAACATAAACACAAGATATTTTTCGAAGAAATATAAAAATTTCAGAATTTCAATTTATTGCTTTGAATTTACATATTGCACGTTTTCGAATATGATATTTTCATAAGAATTTGATCAGAATTACTGTTGCGTTGTAGGAACAAACAAATTGAATCACTGGTATACATTGAATTAATTAAGCAGAACGCAAAGTTAGCTTGACGGATACAAATGTCCATAATTTCTATAATAATTAATACATTTTGTTGATATTTTCACAAATTATGTCCAAAACATTGTTATTTAATTTAGAAAAGTTTTGTTACAGTATTACTTACACGAAAGAAGTTCTTGTCCAAAATACATTGTGCAGAAAGAATCAATTATACTCTAATAACTGCGTAACGTCATTACAGATGATTACTACCTTATACAAAAGACGTTCTGAATAAATCTTGAAAATACAAAATGATATTATAAAATATGACTTTTCTATCGGAGAATAGTGGCTGGAGTTGAAACCAAGATTATCAAACCATGTCGAATAGTATAAAATTTACTGTTAGCATCAAAACGGTACGCAAAGTTAGTCAAACAGAAATGTTGCTAATTTGATTAAGTAATGAAAATATGCGGTAGCTGTCAAATCAAACATTGCTAACCGGGATTTTCGAATAGATTTGGAAAGTGGAGACGAAAAATAAGCATACGACTATTGAAATCCAACGAACCGGTACTTGTAATGTAAGAATTCGGTTAATAGCGGCCCCATACTGAAATTTAGAACATATTGTACATTTCGATAAATAATCTCAAAACAAAATAATGAATTTTAATACGGTGAAAGTTCCGAAACAATGTCGCTGAAAATCCTGGTAGCACTTGTATCGGTTTTATTCTTCTTAACTAAGATTTAATATAATTTTCCGGAACGGACGAAATCAACCGAAATATTATCAAAATATTCACTAAATTTTGTGGTTATATCTCGTAGACAGGGCCTAGGAAGTACAGATGACGGAAAGCCCATGCGTCCATTCGTCTCTTCATTAAAATTGGAACTGAACTAACATGGCGTGGGAGAGCAGTTCTCCCAGCAAACGGAGAAGGAGGCTGATTCACACCAATCAGCAAACAACAAGTCACGAAGCATTGACTAGTGTCCAATCAAAAACAAGCGTTCGATCCAAGTCATTGCTGCGTGACTAACGAAAACCTGGATGGATAACGATAAAAATCCAAAGCAGAAATCAAAACGAAACACGCTCAAAGAGTATAAAACCAACCAAAGAGAATGAGCTAAGGAGAACACACAGAAAGGAAACAAAACCGAGACTAAGAAAATAAAAGGGGAGAAAATAAATATAAAAAAGGAACAGCAACTAGGCTGTTACACCATTTCCCGTTACAAAAGTTCTGATTACTCTGCATTGGTTGGTCCTAGAGAGCTTGGAGAGCGATCATATTAAAGCTCTTGTGATAAATTAGAAATCAATTTTCTCAAACTTGGACATTTCGATTTTTTTTAAAAAAATCTTAAACGTTGGTCATACCTCCCTGCACCTACCACGAAAATTGTAACTTGGGAAGATTTTGGGATCGTGAGATACAAAACATTTTCTTTATATTTCTGGGGAAGAAAAGGCATTAGCGGTCCATATTAAGATAAAAAAACTTTTGGTAAACTTTAAATTTTGGGATCATTTTAGTCATTAATGACTTAGGCCCGTTCCCAGTGCTGTCCCCAAACATCCGTGCCCCAGTCGGGATTGAAACCCGGAACCCTGGAGTTGCTAGCCTGACGCCTCAGACTGAACGGGTACCAAGGTTGGCTTGGTAAAATTAAATTAAATTAAAATTTAATTTAATTATGGCATTTAACGTTAGGCATCTATAGCTAAGGCTCGGATAGATAGGGGAAGTCGGCTAGAGCTAAAGTTTAATGTAGCAAACAGATATCTGCCTGGCGCGACTGACGAGAAACAATAGGTTCACATTAAGAACATTATTTATTACTGGAACCGGCACCAGGATTGGTATCCTGTTATTTGAAATTGAGGATTCAGATCTAATACTTTGAACCGGGTACCCGGACCTGAATCCTGAAACCGGGTACAAAGATCCAGGATACGGGTACTCGGTTCCAAGAACCAGATCAGAGTTCTCAGTTTCTATCACGTGCTCGAACAGGATCCATGTTTTCATCAATATTTTATACCAGTTCATAATAAACTAAACTTAGTGTGTATCTAGGGGGTTCCTCAGTCACACCAGCCAAATATCGGCTTGGTACCTTGAACTTAAACTCGGACCAATTTCTTACTGCATCATTTCCCCTCCCCATTCCATCCTGAGCCATAGATGCTTAACACATAAACCATTAATCATTTACTTTCTTCATACGGAGCCAACCTTTGTAGCCGTTCTGTTTGAGGCGTCAGGCTAGCAACTCTAGCGTTCCGGGTTCGAATCCCGACTGGGGCACGGATGTTTTGGGACGGCACTGGGAACTGGCCGAAGTCATTAATGACTAAAATGGCCAAAAAACAACAACAAAGGTGTTCTTTGTATCTTAATGTGGACCGGTAATGACTTTTTTTTTCCAGAGGAGCAATCATTGCACAGAGATTGATCATCTTTCCATTATCACATCAACAAAGCATCACAGTGGCAGACTGCCACTCATTAGCATTCTGTGTATCATCAACAGCTATCAATATGGCAGATACACAAGACCGACATCAACAGCTTCCTTAACAAGTTCTCCAATACAACGATACAAGCACCATACCAAAGTCACGTCAAGAGCAACAGATTTCACGATCAAGATCTCACTCACCGAACCACGCTCGATCAGGACGAACCTCACCATCTTCACCACCAGCGAAGAAAACGCATACACTAAGTGACTCCGATAGTGACATCGACAGACATATAGATCTTACCAATAATGACGATTTTCCACCGCTACAAAACGGATCTTCATCATACAAAAACATCCATACATTCATTGTGACAAATTTTGACTCCAAATATCAGATTCTGATACTTGTACTAAAGCAAATCTCAAAAGATCTACATAGAGACAACATAACAAGAATAACACCAATTAGAAACGGTATCATACTGAAATCTATATACAGAAAACTTGCAGGCACCGTACGTAATAAATTCAGGTTTGAAATACAGAACCTAAGCAAGCTGGACAACAAAACACCTTGTCAAGCACATCCTCCACGGAAGGCACCAACATTATCAGTCGTTATACGCGGAGTAGTAACTACCGCCACAGACGAAAGAAGCGGAAACGGAACTAAACCTGGAAGATTATACATTTGCAAAATGTCTAAAAATCAAATCAAGAACAGGAGAACAGACATACTTGATCCTTTTAATCACCAACAGCCAAGAAACAATCGATGATCTTCTCTCACATGGAGCATTTGTATACAAAAAGAGATATCGTGTGGAACCTTCCAACACACCATGTGAAAATGCCAAATATACAACTCACATACTACACACAAATGCAACAACACACAAGAATGCACAGGACCTCAAATCAAGAACAGGAGAATACTGTACAGGACATCACCTCGCCAAAACGTGCCGAAACATGCAAAACCACCAAAATGCACAACCTGCGAAGAAAATTATCCCACATATATCTACAAATGCAAGGTCCGACCAGTTGTAGAACCAGAAAAACAAGAATTCATTGTACCTATCAGGCAGTGACACACCTACACCAGAAGTCCCACCTGTCAACTCTGTACCAGCTACTCGCCTTCATTACTGTCGTCTTACAAAACTTCTATCCTTTCCAACGTCCTCATATCCTTTCACGAATCAAATACGCAGCAAAAAACACACTTAATGTCTCTTTTAAAGTGAAATACTCAGGACCATATGAGCATTTTTGTGCAAATGCTCAGACCACAGCGAACTAACAAAGCAGTGACAATCAAAGCGTCTCCAAATTATCATGACATTAGCCTTTCTGTTCATCAATATTAAATCCCTTACAGCCTATAAAGAACTACTATAGCATCTACTGATGGAAGAAATCATCAATACTATCATATTATACAAAAATCATTTCCCCAAAGATGCATGCAAACTCTCTTGCTACCACCTTACAAGACATGACAGTAAAAGGATGGCACACGGAGCAAACGGAGGGACAGCCATAGGGTTCTTACAAAAATCGCACACATACCAGATATACTGAACCTACCAGAGTACCTTATAATTACGCTTTAGTACAAACAAATCTACCTTACAATGGCTACAATCTATATTAGACCCGAACATCCAATACCACATTGCTTTTTCATCTACATCTCAATTAATTACCGTAATTACATCCTTATGGCCGATATCAATATCTATAGTCGCTCCAACAAAGAAAAATCATACTTTCAGGACTCAATTTCTATGCAAACAAGCGGCACACTCCACAACTACTGATATAGTTAGGATATCCACAAATATCAGCCAGCGATGTCGTATAGAAGTACTAGATCTGATAGGGAGTGATCACGCTTCAGTAAAATAAACACTAGCATCACAACCTCACATTTACCAACGAACAAATATACCGCCAAGAACAGTCTTACGCTTTGACCGTGCAGATTGGGACAAATAAAGACAAAGCATTCCAACACAAATAAAATCTCTCAATCAACCCAAAACAGAAGCATATCTTATCATTGACAAAAAACAATCGCAATACCACAGGCTTTGGCCAACATATACCTGTAAACACAATACAGGTTCATCGATCCAGGTTACTTCCACAATATCTATATCTCATAAAACGGTTAAAAGAACTCTATAGAGACTACCAACGTACCAATAACCCCCAATCACTTACACTCCATCGACAACTACAACGAGTAATACACAACTACTTGAAGGCTTATAAATTAAGGTAATGGATCAGATATGCAACTCTCTAGAAGACAATTCACAATCTACGAAATTCTGGAAACGTTTTAACATATTAACAGGGCAATACTCAAACTCTTACATCACCAAGACCACACAATTCGCACTGACAAAGAAAAAGCAGATGGACTCGCAGAACATTTACAAGAAATAGATTTACTCCCAACATTCGCTTCAATCCATTTCGACATCATCCTCCAATCATCTACAACCAAATACACACCACATCCTTCCCGACCATTCCTTAACACTTCCAATTACACCAGAACAAATAACCTATATCATCACATAGAGATGCCACTCAGCACCTGGAAACAAAAAATATCGCCTGTCTCATCCTAAAGAATCATCAGTCATCCTTATGCACTTCCGCAGTGCAATATAGACATTCATCATTCGTACTGGCTACATTCCTGCCGAGGTAAACCCTCCAAAACCCTTATGTTCCTTTAACCAATAACCCCCACCACCACAGTTTTCTCTTACCGCCCAATAGAACTTACGCCAACCCTCAGCAAAATTCTTGTCTCCCACCTTCACAACCAGCTAGAAACTCACAACCTTCTGCCTATACACCAAGCCGGTTTTTGCACTAGCTTCAGCATAACCGACCAACTACTCCGTTTGGCCTATCAAATCACCATTCACTTCAGTAAATCGGTTTCTTCATGCCTTACACTTTTTGACCACGAAAAAGCGTTCGATAAGTTCTGGCATCGTGCTCTCATCTATACATTACTATAGATTACAATTCTTTCACCTCCCTATAAACTACCTGCGTTTCATTCTCAACTTAATTTCAATTCATCTCACCTACATTAGCAAAAAAATAGTCTTCACCACTCCATATTCCTACATTGCGGTGTCCGTCAGGGATCGGCACTATCCCTCTCCTCTACATCCTTTTCGTTGAAAAAGTAACACGTCTTACCCCAAATATTCAAGTGTTCCAATATGCAGGCAATTCAGCTTTCGTAGCCCTAATCCGCACCATCAACTGAATCATGAATAAGGCCATCCATATATTCATCACATTGTGCAGTAAATGGGGATTCACATTAAATTCGCTGAAAACTCAGGACATATTCTTACCACCGAAACGTAGATCCAAAGTTGAGCGCAACCCTACAAAACTCAACTTCATTGTACAGAACCAACGAATCAAATCCACCAACCAAGTAACATATCTAGGAATCACATACGATCATCATCTCATCGGCGAGCACATCTACAATCATCTTAAAAGCAAAGAATAGACTAAATCTACCGAATCGTTTAACCGGAACCACCTTGGGCCTAAAACCGATCACTATTATAAACATGTATAAAACTTTTCGCCGTTCGGTACTTACTTATGGGTTTACTGCTTGGATCAACGCACAGCACCAAATATATTTTTAAAAAAATCAAATTTTAGAGCTACACTCTATTCGGCTCGCATATAGAATTAAACTCCGAAGCCCTACACAAGAAATTTATGAAAGGATTACTTTTCCATACTTCATCTTTCATCTAGAGACACAGCCAAATATATATAAACAAATGCTATAATACCCAACATCCAATTCTCACAGAAATAATAAACACTTGACAAACTTACAACAATAAGAAAACATCAATACTCCCTCTTTCTGCACTCTATCCACTATTTTTCATTACACACTACCTCAGACAACCCTAACGAAGCCCAATTCGAACAACTTTGCACACCTCATCTCCCTCATTATCTCTCTTTCTCATATATTATACAATAATCATTTATAACGCAAGGGCTCATCTGTCTTCATCACGACCTAGAGTAACCCCTAGGTCAGAAGATATTCAGTCATACATCTAAAAATGAATAACATGTTGTGCAGTCTAATGTACCTCATGTTCATCCCTCACAAAATTAAAAAGTAACTACAAACAAATAGGATTATGAAAAAATAATCATAGTGTTCTTATTATGATTAAAGTTAATTAATAAATGTAACGAATAATATTGAACCACATAAAGCATCCACATTATGCGTGCTACTTCTATACCTAAAAACACCCCTTCTTGAAAAGAGGGTGAAGCCGTTTAGTGGAACTACCTTAGCTAGTATTAAAATTATTTTATTTACCATTGAAAATTGTGGATTTAGGGTTCCAAATTGGAACAACAGATCTCGAAAATGAAGCGAGTTTCGACAAAAGACAATGATACCCTTTTTCTTGTTTTGGTGACAAGAATTTATCTGCAAAGTTTGGATGTCGAATTGTATTTATGTGTTCGAAACGACAAAAAATTGATTTAAAAAAAAAAAAAAATTTCTCATTAGCTTCTGTAACTCAACAGCTAATTCTTACGTATGTTGTATAGGTACTAAAATGTTGAATAGAAACAAAAACCACCTCTACCTGCGACCGAAAGCACAGGAATCCATTGGTTCTTATATCCGAATCACATAACTGAGTACCAATAATCCAAATCCTGATCCGAAGATCCGCATATCCGAAACCTAGATCCAGATCCGGATATCTGAATCCTGTATTGAAACCTGGATATCTAAAACCCTGATCCGGTTCTGGATATCTGAAACCCGGATCCGGATATTCGATTCTGTATCCGTATGGTCATTCATGACACTTAGAGAAGGTCAGGACCTATTAATGTAAGTTATTGCCATTTTATGCATGGAATATTAATTATCGTAATATACTAGACATAAATTAAGCATTCTTCGCTTCAGGACTTTAAAGTGGTCTTCAATTGTGATTCTTATGGGTGATCCTTTTCTGAATATAATAGTGTTGCAGAACCATGTTTGATTAACAATATAGTAATACATACTTAATACATCGATAGTAAATATGTGCATGTTGGACTAAAAATAAATACATTTGCCTTCATCTTAGATTGTAGGGTTGTTGAAAATTTAAGCTTGAATTGGTGATCTAAGTAGGTTAAGATGCAATTTCCTATTAGTTGTTAAATCATATGAAAATATATGTAAATAAACGATACGGAACACTTATCAGAACGTACTGCTAATCAGTCATTAAATATGCTATCAGTGTATATTTCAAATAGATTTCCTAAGTGTACGTTATTATTTATCAAGAAATTATTTAATTTCTTTTATGGAGCTGGTAGTTAATGAATTTGATATGATTTAATAGTTTTTGATTTTTTCTTATTTCAATAACGTAGTTATTAGAATTGGGTTCAATTCAAATTTTAATTACGATCTTTAGGCATCTAAGGCTCAGACCTAGTTTGTTATTAGAGAATTACTGTTCCTTCAGAAATAGAGAATCACAAGTGTTACTGACTGATTCTCTAGAAATTAAATATATTCATTTCTGAAAATAAATTTTGAAATCAGAAACTAATTAAAGTTTCTCAAATCTAATGATTTGGCAATTAATTTAACATACGTAGTTTTGCACCCATTTGATCTGCAAACGATATATTTTTCTCAAATGTTGACTAATTGAAGTCTAAAAGTAATTTATATTGTTATAATATTGACAAATTTCTAAATAGAAAGAAATATTATGTAATAACGTTGAGATATAATTTATTCTTTTAGGAAATCTATCATATTGACGATTGCACGCTTTAATGAAAACATGCTTAGAAAAAAGAGAAAAGGTATTAACCATTTAGAATAAGGAAATGGACGTTCACTAAATAATTTTTTAAGTAAAAGCTTGCTTGTGATTCCTTCTTAAAGTTAATTACACTACTTTTCATAATTATATTATCTTTATGAAACTATAGTAATACTTTCCACCTGGTATTTTAAATCATTTCTTTAGGATCTTGCTTTAAGTTATTGTACTATACTAGGTTAAAATTTGTCATTCTATTTTAGCTTATTAAATTTTATTTAACTTTTTCAGATGTGGTAAATATAGTATTGATTTACCATGTACAGTAACCTACGATAACTTCTTGCCGTACCCTAAATGTTGTAAACCAATAATAACTTGTCCAGAATCTGTGAAATCACAACTATCCAGCAATCAGCAATAACAACAAAGATGGATCAATATGTCTGGGAGGAAGACAACAGTGATTGCAAGGTTAAATCATATCATTATTGATGTTAAAATATGAAAATATAAAAATGAATAAAGGAAAGGAAACTCTATGGAATGTTATTAGCGTTTCGTTTGACACTCCTAAATCTATAAAGTCACAACGAAAGCTGAAACAGATGCAGCTGTAGCTTTAATGAATGGGTAATAAATAAATATGAGACAAATAATTACTTTCTTGGATATTTTTCTAGTAGTACAATCTGAACTAATATTCGTACTCTCTACAGGTCTATTCTGTATTACTAATTTCTATCTCATTTAATTGTTATAACTATTAATCACATTTCCTTGAAAAGAAGTTATCTCTGTTTTGCTATGTTTAACATTACTGTATCTGAAAGAGCTAATGCAGATCTTACTTTAGGAAATTTCAAATTGTTCAACTTCAACTTTGAACTGTTATGATTGTAATATAGGTAATAATTATGTGGTACAAACAGAAACTGAGAATTTTCAGACAATACACTAATAGCCCAGTAGAAGACAAACATTTTCTCAACGTTGATTCTTGGTTAATTTTGTGATTTAACCGTTATCGGTTGAAGACAAATACTTTTAATTCGAATCCATATTTCGACAAAGACTTGATATCGTAAATAAACGTTGTTGAACCGTTATTTTCAACTATTAAATATATTTTGTTTAATGTGGCTATTTCTAATTTAATTCCTTAAATATAATTAAAAGCTAATTAAGTGATATTAACTATTTTTTCTCTCTTTTGCATGTGAAAAGCACGTTGAATCTTAAACTATATTACAACGAATATTTGATTTTGTTGATAGGGCGTTAATATAACGTGTTTCCAACCATTGTATTAAACTGTGACAAAGATTTAGCTTCATGACTTTCCAAAACGACATATTATACTTATTGAGAAATAAAATAATAGTATTTTTGTTTTCAAAGTGTTAAATATTTTCACTGTCTTCAGAATGAAATTTCACGGTAGATTGTTCAAAGGGTCGCATTTATAAAGAAGTTACCAGAATTGTTCTATGGTATTTATATTATGTTTCTCAACTATGTTTCAGCGTTAATTAAGTGCTTTGTTAATGTTTCGAACACTGTTTTCTGCACCATCCATTTTCCAGATTGAAGCCAACCTTTAATCAAATCGTTCATTTGAGCCCCTTTCAACCATTATTAAACGTCGGATAAACCGTTGGGCGTATACAAGATTTCAAGTATGTCTCGAAATTAAGATTTTTCATCGTCTACTTCTTGACGATGAAGACGATGTTTATTCGCACCTCAAAAGCGAAATGCCGCCACATAGTGGGCCATCGTCTGGATTTGTGGTGACTGCCGTTAAAGGGGTGGTTTGAAGGTGGTGTCCACTAAGTTCGTGTTTGAACTTAAAAGTACGTCGGTCCAATGGATGGATTTAAGGTAACTGAAGACGTAGCCTGATTTTGCAAATGAACCATCGTTACTTGAGATGCGGTTGCCCAATTTGACGGCATCATGACAGCGCAGTAGATGGTCAGACAGGTAGGACTTGCTCATTTCCGAAAGTGGACACTAACCCAGAAATGAATGCCACTTTAACACACCTATCATCAATGCTGCCAATTATCTGACGGAATGGGATGGGAGAGAAAAATGAACGAAACAGCCTTCATAACTCTAACACTAGATTAAAATATAGTATCTAATTCAAGTCTATACGCATACCTTCACTTTAGAAACAGTCTTTGTAACGTAATAGTAAAATATTAGCCTCCCGGAAGATGCTTCCATAGCACAGTGGTTAGAATGACTATCTACAAATGAAGAGCATGGAAAGTTCCAGGTTCGAATCTAGCGGCAAACAGTTGCAAAGTTTAGAAACAAATTAATATATTTACAAGTGGCTGATTTCAATCTCTATTTCAACAATTTCAACGTTGAATAAACCATCGAATAGGCGGAGATGTAGGAACACACACAACGTTAAAATAACGTTTCGATACTAACGTTTTATCCGCGTTTTCTAAACGTATGTATACTACTGGGATATGTTGTGTACTACATACGTATCATAAATTATGGTAATAAATCTGAATTTCTCTCAGCGGAGCTTCTGATGAAATTTATCAGCAATGAAACGATCTTCTTCCTATAGAGGATAAAATAAATATTTAATCCCGTTATTCACTAGCTAAGCGTACTAACAAGGGAATGATTTTGGCTCAATTTGTTTTTGTGCAAAAATATGTTTTTCCTACAGAAAGTGATACGCTAAGATAAGAAAGGACGATCGTTTATCTGTGAATTGCTATCTTCCTCTCCAAACTGACCAATGACTACTCGATTGCTATATAGTATAAAAGACTGGAAACAACCTTGTAAGTCGTAAACGCGTGAAGGGAGTGAGACAAGATGTTGCATAGAAATAAAGTGGATACGGCGTTACCAGATGCGGGAGATGATAACTATGGTAGCCATCTTGAAAGCCACCATCTTGGAAAAAATGTTATAGAAAGTGGGTCATGTGACATATCGTTTCACGCTAGTTTGTTTCAAGAAATCTAAATATGAAGTCGACTTTTTGTCTATCTTTATTCGTTTAGGAGATAGGGCTCTTGAATTTTGGGAACTTACTTTCTAGTACGAAAAGTGGCATACATTTTGGCCGACACACAAACCGAGTATTTTTCTCAAATCCTTATAGACCCTGTGAAGCATGTTGGGTTCGACAGTGGCACAGGTATTCTTCAATCCGTTGCTGGAAATGGTGTAACTCGTTAATTTTTCACGATAGACTGTCTTGCTGATGAGTCCAAAATTGAAATAGAAGGCATAAAATTCGGTGAAGATAAAAGAGATATTTGATAAATATTTTGTGTGTTTACAAGAGATATAATGGGTCGTCTATGAAATTATTAAACAATAATAATGTTTTCCCACTAAGTAGGTATGTGATGTACGATTGAAGGATCTTTAACACACTTTAACATTTTCTGATGGCCTGAGGGTCAGATACCAAAAGGTCTTCAAATAAAATTCAAGTTCAAATTAACATTTTCTACACGATACACCATCTCTTTCAAGTGACCCAGAGATAGAAATCAAATAGTCTTAGATGGTCGAGCGGTAGCTTCGCAACCGGGAGCACCTGGTTTTGATTTCCAGTGCCGGCCATCCTAAACGAGATTTTTCCTGTTTCCCTCGATCATACCAGGCGCATGCTGAGATGGTGTATTGAATAAAGCAAGGTGCAATTTACTTCCCTACCTTGTTTCCTCTATTCCGGACTGAGACATAGATGCAAGATGAGTCAAAAATGGAAATTAAGGCGCATCAGATCCGGTGAACGAGGAATCTCTCAATGAGTCGATCACTTTTCAAGACACCAAGGCGGAAGGAATATTGCAGACTATGAGTTCTGATGGCAATTTTTTTGCTTTTCCCAGCAAGATGGGGTACATTCCAGTACGCTGATGGCGAGCATGAGTAGATTCATGTAAAAGTCCTGGATGTTGGAGCATCCAGCAAAGAACCACCGAATGCCCCACTCCTTCACTTGATTTTACGCCCCTCAATTTCTATCTTTGGAGCTTTCTGCAAGGCAGTGCATCGTGAGAAATTAACGAGCTACACCATTTTCAGCAACGGATTGAAGCATACCTGCGCCACTGTTGAACCCAACATGCTTCACAGGGTCTATAAGAATTAAAAAAAAGAAAACTCGGTTTGTGTGTCGGCCCAAATGTATACCACTTTACGCACGTGTTGTAGAAAGTAAGATCCCAACATTGAGGAGCCCTCTCTCCTAAACAAAAAAAGGTAGATAAAACTGACTTCAGATTTCGATTTCTTGAAACAAGCTAGCCTAAAACGATATGTCACATGACCCACTTTCTATTACAAATTCTCCAGCAAATTCCAAGATGGCGGCTTTGAAGATGGCTGCTATGGTTCTTATTTCCCGCATCTGGTAACGCATTATCCACTTTACTTCTATACAACATTTTGTCTCACTCCCTTCACGCGTTTACGACTTACAAGGTTGTTTCCAGTCTTTTGTACTATACAGGAATCGAGTAGTCATTGGTCAGTTTGGAGAGAAAGATAGCAATTCACAGAAGAACGATCGTCCTATCTGATCTCAGCGTATCACATTCTGTAGGAAAAACATATTTTCGCACCCAAATTTTTGTTCGAGCAGAAAACGTTCCCTTGTCAGTGGATTTATGTTCTCTGAGAAAGAATGGCATGCTAGGTTGATAGCTGGTAACGAAATCCAAAATAGTATTCTTTATAATGTCAGGAGAGACTGATTAAATATGCAATATTAAGAAGTAATAAAGTACATTAATGTGACAATATATGACCCCTACTTGTATTTTCAGAAGTAACTAAAGAGATCCAGAGTTAATAAGATGTTTGTGAAACATTTCAGGAGTAATTAATTACATCGAGAGGTAAGAAAAAGAGATAAAAATGAAATTAACAATTTTTGTTTTTAAAAGGTGAGAGTGTTGCGATGAGTAGGATCGGGGCCACTTGGCGTCACTTAAATCTTGGGTAAATATCTGATAAATTCCTATTAACGAAGTTAATACATATTTAATAAAAAAAATTAAAAGCAACTGTAATCGCAAATTACTGCGGTTCTTCGAATTAGATTGCCGATTGGTAGAGTCCGATCACGTGTTCTTTGAATACGTATATCGATTGGTCGTTCCCTTATACGACCTATTTTTCTTCGAACTTCATCTAGCTCAAATCTTGTTCTCATATATTGCTCAATTTTTATCATAACTTTAGACTTGCTACAATTTTACATTTTACATACCCTATTTGACTTGCTAGAATATGACTTACAAGATTTTGATATTTAACCTAATCCAGCACATATATACAGATGCTTATCAGAATATTGGAAACACCTGTAGTTGGCAACACGTCAGATGTATGGGTTGGCAGTGGTGTCGTGGCGACCGCAGCGCCGGACTGCTGGTGGTGGTGTGTTAAGTCGGTCTCCATACTACGTCAGGCGTCGTGGAATAGGAATGTGCAGTGGCTGCAGCAGACGGAGGTAGTGTAAAATGGGAGACCTCTCAGAGTTTCAAAGAGGGCAAATTGTTGGTGCGCGGTTATGTGGAGTGAGTGTGACGGCAGTGGCTAGTGTGTTAGGTGTGTCGCCAGGGACAGTGTCGAAGGTGATGACGGCCTACACAACACACGGGAAAACCACATCGGGGAAGCGGAACAGTGGGCGGAAGAAAAGCATCAGTGACAGGGCACGCCGGGTATTAAAGCGCATTGTCACGCGGAACCGTCGTGCCACTGCGGCGCAAGTGACGGAGGAACTCAATCAGCACCTCCCCCAACCTGTTTCGACAATCACAGTCCGCCGCGAATTACATGACATGAACTTACGGGGTCGTGTTGCACGGGCCAAACCTCTCATCAGGGACCAGAACGCTTTAGCACGCCGCAAATGGTGCCGCGACCATGCAACTTGGACCGTTGACGACTGGAAACGTGTGGTATGGTCGGATGAGTCACAATTCACCCTATTCCAAACCACGGGCCGTGTTTATGTGTGGAGAACGCCCAAAGAAGCGTATGATCTGCAGTGTCTCCGCCCAACTGTGAAACATGGCGGCGGCACGGTGATTCTGTGGGCCGCAATATCATGGTTTTCATTGGGTCCTGTGGTCACACTTCGCGGACGCATCACTGCCAACGATTATGTCGCAATTTTAGGAGACCACTTGCATCCTATGGTCCGGATGTTGTTCCCGGACAATGACGCCATATTCCAGGATGATAATGCACCCATTCACACAGCTGGAGTTGTTGCAGCGTGGTTTGAGGAACATCAGGATGAAGTTCAACACCTCTCCTGGCCCGCCCAATCCCCAGATCTCAACATAATTGAACATCTGTGGTCCATCTTGGAAACACGACTCCGGCGACGATTTCCACCTCCATCCTCTCTCACAGAACTGGCCGATGCCCTGCACGAGGAATGGTGTAATATTCCACTTGCTACCATTCACGACCTCTATGCCTCCATCCCACGTCGCATCAATGCTGTTCTGAAGGCGAAAGGTGGCCCGACACCATATTAATCTGGTAAGTTGCACCTTCGTTTAGGTGTTTCCATTATTCTGATAAGCATCTGTATATAGTATGATATACCATCCTAAATATATACACGATTTGTTGATACGTTGCCGTTTTTACTTATTTTACTTGATAGGCTTTTACATTTTAGCCTACCCAAGCGTAAATATATTGTATATGATTTGCTGAAAATCTAGTGTTTTAACCTAACATACACTATTTTGATTTGCTTAACTTAATCTTTTGCCACTGACTACCGGTAACATACATACATGTTTACGGAGAACTTAAGCTCTACCCAGTGACTGACAGTCATATGCTAATGTGCCACATGAATATGATTTTACTAGACTTCTCATAATTGAATGAATCATAACATCGTTAACATAATGCACATCTGAGCATCTAGCTAAGAACATTTGTGGTGAATATACTGACGCACGACATGCTATATATAAAACCCATACTGTCTATAAAACTGAGATATATCACCTTGAATACGTGTACTATTCCAGGTATAAAAGAAACAATTTCGTTTTAAGAAATGTGTATGGTACAACATAAAATGGAATAAATCATAACTATCAAAATATTCCCAATGTTATCAGGTGAGTATATAAAATGCAACTCAATGTTAACCTTTTTTAGAGGGAACTGTTTTAGCAATAATAGCTGCAGGAAGAGTAGAAATAAGTAGAGGTAATACATCTGCAGCATATATTCCTATTGTATGATCAAGAAATATTAGACCTGATTGTAAACCTTCATAAAGTTAAATTATATTTAATATGTCCTTTAATCTATTTTTATTTCTCACAGAAATTGTATTTCTACTTGAGAGAAAACTCAATATAAATTAATGTAGTGACAGGCGAAGGTAGAAATTGATTAAAATGTACCTCAAGAGGGACACTTCCTTGCTGCTGTGGAGACGTGTGATGCAACGCTTGCATTTGAGTCTGAGGTTAGATCAAATATGAACAGTGTATGTTCCTTTAGCGTATTCGGGAAGTGAAATATTATTACCTAGGTTATGGTTGTAGATACCATATCCTGAAAACAGTATGTGATAGGTTTAAATATAAAGATTTATCAAAACCAGGCTTGAGGGATTTTGAAGGTACAGGAGTGTTATCTACATATATAGTAAAAATACGTCTGAGAATGTTTGAAATTAAATGTATTAGTGATAGTAGTACCATTGAAAACATCATTATTAATGAAACCAATAATTGCCCATTTTGGAATCATATCAGAAAATAAAGCTGTTAATGTGTTGTCCATAATAACTTTTTGAAAGTGTTTCTATTTTAGGAGCCATTAATTTGAAATTCAGACAAGGTGTGATAGTTGTATTTTGTAATTTTCGTAATTTTTTTGCTGTATGAAAATAGGTCATGAGAGATTAACATTGAGCAAATTTGAGTTTTGGAAAAATTTAAGCTTACCAGTATGAACCCCAAAGTTGATGGCTGAGGACTCCTTTTGTTATGAAAACGTGAACAAAGCATATTTCAGAATGAAACATCACCCCCAACATCAAGCAACATCACCCCAACTTTGTGTTTATATAATCTACTGATAGTACTATATTAACTGATGATAACTGCTCATTTATTTTAATAGGACATTGTCGCTTTGCATTGTTCTGTAGGAACAAAGAGTGGACTGAAAGCGGCTTTGTATGAATATTTTTTCAGCTAAGCAGCAATATCACAAAATAAACTCTAGTGAAATTGAAAGTTAATTATAAAATTAAACTACATGATATGAGAAAAGTGTAGGGTCACACTGCTAATAAGGGTGAGAGATACTTGGAATTTAAAATATTCTTAAATTTGCGATTTTAATGGCAATTATCTCAAAACGTCATCCCTCTGAAAAAACCTGATTGTACCTTATTGTAGCTGGTAATGTTAAAATTTTTTAGGAAAGCAGAAAACAATGGGGTCTTCTTAACTTTCCAAGAGAAAAACGTATTTATAAAATACTAATTTGAGGTCAGCCTACCTGAAATTGTCCAGCTTGGTTGCTCGATTAATTTCGATTTTTTTACATCTCTTATATAAGAATAGACAGGAACTGATCTATTTTTACTCTAACAGATTAATTAGTGGCAGTAATTTTTGAATTCCGGCGCAAACCAAATTTGTGTTTGCTGATGCTTGCAATAAAATGTAATATCTGCTGAACGGTTCGGCATAAGCTATTCAAACAAAAATCACAGTTTTCTTTGAAGTCTGTTTGATAATTTTAGTCTTCTGAATCATAAAACTAAAACATAATCGAACTGCCCAAAATGGTATCAAAATGTGATTGTCGGAATTAAATCAATGCCGTTTTTCAGGGTCATTTTTCGCACGAAACGTATTGGGTACCAAAACTGATTATTTGTGCACTATTACATTTAAAATTATGTTGAAAATATACAGAAAACGAAGGTGCCTATATGTCCTTAACGAATTTATGAAAATCCAAAAGTTCGTATTTTATCACAACTGGAGGCAAAATATCTCTGATAGGACAAAATATTGTAACGACCCATTTTTGGTTGATCTCTACATACCTTACCCTCTCCTCCTTTTTTATGTATCGTCTTCTTTTTTTATTCTCGTACTTTGCCGGCAATATTATTCGTCTCGGCTTCCTACAAAAAGGTTTTATTTGTCCAGATGACAATGTAGATTAGCCATACAAAACACTCCTTTGATTATTGTTTGGTGGGATTTGTATTTTGTTGTCTTTTCCATTTATTATCTGATATTTTTTTTTGCATGTTCTATTTTATCATTTTCTTCAACAAATTTTCTTTCGTTGAGAATATCCATAAACAGTTAAAAGATCTGATTGTTGGTTTTTTTGCCAGAATTTTGCTGGTAACCCCCTTCCCCATTTTCGCTCTTCCTTCTGTTTTGATTCTCTTCTCTGATTGGCTAATACCATTCAGTAGTTGTAATGTAGCAGTCGAGGAGGAAATACTGCAAGAACTTATGCTGCCTCCGAAATATATACTGTAGAAAGTTAAATCTGTAAGACAGCCTGCGATTGTAAAGTTTATTAATAATAATAGCAGCATCGTCAGATGTAAAATAACGTTATTTCTGTTGGCTGCTCTAGCCAATTTCTTCATAGAAGCTGTGAAATTAATTTCTGCTATTGGTGTGTTGCTTTCTCCAAGATGGATGCCCCTGGAAGATTTCTATAGGAGGAATTTGTGAAATTCATCAGTGTAGGAGGTGATCTGTTGTGGTGTTTGTGTGTGCAATGAGTTATCCTTGCTTGTTTAAATAAAAATATAATTTCATTTGTGGTTCTAAACCTTTTTTCTGTGTGTGTGCCATTACTTCAGTGCTTTATTTAATATGGAGTTGGTGTGGTGTTTTCGTGTAGTGATGTGCACTGACAGGATGTCTGAGTAAATTTGACGGGTATCGGGGGCCGAATTACTTCAGGTAAAGTATGTTTAATATCTTAAAATTCCTCTTTCTCTTCCTCTTAAAATGGCAGTAAGATGAATGTTCTAAAATGAAACTTTTATTCTTGACTCAGACAGAAAGAGGTCTAGAAGTTTCTGTATCTAACTGTTTTGTCATGATTCTTTTCGAAGTTCTAACGTACCCACAAGTAAGCTGCTATGTTAGTCCCATAGTTTTGTAATGCTAGGAACATTTCGAAACATTTTCTTTTTCTTTAATTTTCTTTATGAGAGTTTGCTGATGAATGTAAATTGTGAATGTTGTGAAGAGGTTCCAAATTGCTGATAATGTGTTTTCCAGCTTATTCCTACGTACATATGCCTTAACCACTAAATGGTGTCTTTCCAGTTACACATTGCTGATGAAAGTTTCGGAGATACGCGTTGAAGTTACTTATTTATAGACTCAACATGTAGAAACTATTTAGTGGTTAAGGCATATGTACGTAGGAACATGCTGGAAAACTTACTGTCAGCAATTTGGAACCTCTTCACAACACTGACACTTTACATCTATCAGCAAACACTCATAAAGAAAATTAATGAAAACAAAATGTTTGGGAATGTTCCTAGCATTACAAAACTATGGTACTAGCATAGCAGCTTACTTGTGGGTACGTTAGAACTTCGAAAAGAATCATGACAACAACAGTTAGATACAGTAACTTCTAGACCTATTGCTGTGTGAGTTAAGAATAGAAGTTTCATTTTAGAACATTCATCTTACTGCCATTTGGAATATGGAACAATTTGAAATTCTAAGGTTCGCTAAATTATTTCTTCTGTCAAACCCGTTGACACTAGGTATCACTCGACCACTTTCGTCATTTGGCATTTTCACGTAGACCCTGACCTCCGCTTACTTCCCCAAGGGGACACGGAGTGGAACTTTTATAGCTCAAAATGTTAGTAGCCCCATAAAATAATGAAGAACGTGTTTTTACGTTTTTCTTTTAAATATTCCCAGTAGTTTTGTAGATACACGCGGTGGCAACGGACTTTATGAATACGAAATGCGACCGCCGCCATTTTGGATGGGGTCAACATAGCGATTTGAAACTTTCGGCAAAATATTTATTTTGTCAAGATCTTTCAAACGATATATTACTCGAATCCCTTTGCCATTTTTAATTTTCAAGTTGACCCCCCGTACCCCAATTTGGGGGGTCTGGGGTGGAACTTTTATAGCTCAAAATTCAAGCCCCTCAAAATAACCAAGGACGTGTTTTTTCGTTTGTTTATATTCGCAGTCGTTTAGAAGATATACGGGGTGGCCACGGACTTTATGGACACGAAATGTGACCGCCGCCGTTTTGGATGGGATCAACATAGCGACTTGAAACTTGCGTCAAAATATTTCTTTTGTCGAGGCCTTTCATACGATATATTACTCGACCCACTTTGCTATTAGCGGTTTTCTTCGTTATGTGCCTTCTCCTGTGGCGTAATGTCAGCCTGTCTCCAAGTATGTTTGGCCACGTTGAATTTGGGTAAGCCCCCTTTTTGCAACATGGTGCCTCTGGCCCCTGGTTTGCTTGTTGAGTTCATCTACTTTTGTTGGTGCAGCCTGGGGTCATTACAATATAAAAATCTAATTTTCCACACATTATACATTTATGTCAGGAGAAGCTACGTTAGGGATATCAATTTGACATTTGTGTTTAAAGGGAGTTAGAAAGATGCAAATTGTGGATGAATTTTGTTCATGCGCGCTTGAGTTACGTTATTAACATCGAAGGCCCTTATCGGAGTTATGTTATTTATTAGTAACCACAAGGTCCTTATTTACCCATTATCCTTAATGTGAGAGTCTCTTTCATCACCCTGAGCTTTCTACCCCAGTCTCACGGTGAAATATAATCTTGACACTAGTAATTTCGCCGTTACATTGCACAAAAATAAAAGTCAAACTGTAGGCTATTTGGCATCATATGTCTTTCAATTTTTTAAAACGCGTCACGATATTCATCACTTCACTTCATTATTTGCGTTTATTTAGAAGATTTATCTGCAAAAGAAGTTCAGATTCTTCTTATCATGTAAAATTTAAAATTATATTTTTTGATTTGGAAGCTTTGTTGAAAAATAATAAATTAATAAGGATGTTATCTTTAGTAACTTTTATCAATTTGCTTGAATGATGAGACTGTTGACAAGATAGAAGTGACATATTCTCTCTGATGGCGACACTGACCGTCTTTCTTCAGAAAGATAAATATTGCGTCCTATGATTCAGTGGATATCCTAAAAGTGAGTTTAGAACTGAAACCTTGAGCATTTATTTATACAGTATATGTAGTATGGGTGTAAATATTATAAAAGTTTGAAAACTGGTTATTACCAGTGGCCTTAAAGCTGTTTACAGTTTCTGCAGGTAGTTGAGGGGTGGGAAAAAGTTCCTTGAGATTGTTTACAACCGCGTGTTGGAGGATTGGTAGGAAGAAAGTGGTTTGGATAGGAGTTGATTTATATTATGGTTTGAGTTGTGAATTTTATTTATTATTAGATGGTTGAATTAAATGCTACTGGATTAAAGGGATGGACATTTAAGTTTTACTAGGAATCCGGTAGGAAATTAAAGGTTTTTAATTTTATTTAATAATATATTTATAATAAATTAATTTGAGATTTTTTTATTTCACAAAGTGAATCTTTGTTCATGGCGCTGAATGTGGACACATCTTTAGTTTATTAAATTATTTATTTATAAATTTATATTGCAGGTGAGACTTGTAGAAATATACACCGGGATAGCGAGCGTAGGGTAGAGCGGGGCTATTGGAGTATAGTAAGAGAAAAGTCAAAATTTCCCCAAACCGACGTACCATAGAGTTTAAATTATTAGACCATAATCTACGTACATCATTATAGTACAACATATTAAAGAATAAAGAACCTGTTAAACCATGGAAATTCTGAAAACGAATTTAAAATAAAAATGGCAGAATTCGAAACTAGTATATATCACGGGGCTATTTGGGTTTCTCAGGGGGCTATTAGCGACTTTCGCTGTATCAACGTTGTTTATATTAATCACATTAGTGCTCATGTATATTCTTAAATTACACCCTTTTCTATATAATTTGTAAAAAAAAACATAACATTAATAAACATTTCTTCTCAACCCTGTTTGTTTAAAAAAAACTCGAAAAAGCGAACAAACAGCTCTTCATTAACGTAACCACTATCTCACAAGGAAACATGACAAGCCAGTGGTAGATTGTTGACGAGTTCTTCTCTCATACGCTGACCTTTAAAAATAAATGGTGGGATGTATTGTCCAACTGCGTTTCAAGAGACTATCAAATGACATTCTCGCCTCTTTCGACGCTAGTGAGAGCAACCACCTCTTTTTCCCCTTCTTGGCAATGAACTTGCTTGGGTTGTTGTTAAGAGGAAACCCTGTTTCATCCACGTTGTATGTACGCTGTAGATTTGTGTAGACGCTAATCGTCGAAGTACCAGATTTCAACAGTTGAAAAACTCACTCACTGCTTCCTTTTTAATGCCATCAACACGAGCTCTTAAAAGTCCCTCAAGTTTTTTTTAATGATAAGTTCGGATGTCTTTTTATGAAACTTGAAAACCAATCTTCACCAGCTAATCCTTTGTTTCTCCAAGGATGTGTAATTTGATTTATTATTACATATCGACGAACAAGTTTACGAATCGTTTCAGGGGTGCAGCCTAGTTCTTTTCCCGCGAGAGTCATAATTCGCAACACGAACTCTTCCTCCTGTTCTTCTGTCAGTACTGTGGGGTGTCCTATGACTTTCGGTTTTGCACTTTGAACTATTACATCATTATCACCCAAAGTTAGTCTCAACCTTTCGACCTGCAATTTCCTTGGCAAAGTTTCAAATTTACATTGCAGAGCTGCGAAGCTCCATGTAAGCTCAAATCACCTTTTGTTACACTTTGGATCGCCTTCTCCATGTCTTCATTAATTCACTTGTTATATTTATGTTTTGATTTGTGTTTTCTATATGAATTTGGCCTAACGTAACCTAACTTAACGTAATTAGTTTTTAATTTAATATGCTTGAACCCACACACGTGAAACGAAAAATAGAGCACTTTAAACTCAAATGTGTTTGAAAGCACTCAGAAATTAAACGAAACGAAATGAATTAAAACTTAATACAACAGACATAATAACAATTACAGACTGAAGAATTTACCATCGCAACTGCTATGTCTCGCGATATGTTCCGAACGTACCCTAACGTAGAAGGTATACAAATTGGCTAACACCCTGTAGACGGCATATCCGAACACGACGTAGGAAACTTCTGCGCACATTCCGTAACATTGCGGTGTTATTTCTCCACAGGTTCTCCTGATGTTCTGCTGCAGTTCTATTAGTGTTCGAGGTCTGTTGGTGTGTACTGTAGACGATGTGTCCCAGAGGAAATAATCCAGTGGCGGCAGGTCTGGCGTTCTATGTGGCCATTCCACTGGGCCCCGTCTACTAATCCAACGCCCAGGAAGAACTTTATCCAGCATCTGACGGGATGCCTGTCCGAAGTACGGGAGTGTAAAGTCAAAATTGGGAGAATGTAGGTAGCTCTGCAATGTTTCTTTCAAATTTTGAGCGCGAAAAAATGTTAAAGTTGGGGATACTCTCGAGGATTTGGGGCGGACACCACCCACAGAGACCGGGGTCTGACCGAATCACTGATTGTAACAAACCCAGTAGATACCTTCCATTCCAGACTACTAATGTAAATTGAGCATATAAAGAACATGAAGGGATGATAATTTTTCTGCTTAATGTGTATCAGAAAGAGCCAAGATTAGAATTCCAAACTGTATCAAAATGAAAAATTACAAATGTTCAAAAGGAATATTCTCATGTTTCTATAGGCATAGCAGAAATTGCATGTTGCACATTCCAAACGTGAAAAAGGAAGCACATTGAATGGTATGTTGGTAAATTAAATTATACGATGAAACGAATTGTTTGCCAAATTAATATAAAAATAATTATTCTCTTGAAACAGCGAAAAAAGAGGGCCATTTACTACTCATATCTTAAAATTTATCTGTTCCGAACAAGCCACTCTAGAGTCCAACTATTGTGAATATACGTTTTAATAATTACAACACTAATGAACTAGTGTTTATAACAATTCGCACACATGGAATGAATACGGCAGAGCTGAAACGGGTCACCGGCTGTCGGGAGATGCTGGTCAGCTTTCGAAGTGTGTCATCAGGTTTAAGATTCGAACGCATTCTGACGCGGTGATTCGATGTAGATCTGATAACCCGGAGGATGAACAGTGTTTGTTTCAGGGATGACCAGGATCAGAGGCGTTACACCGAGAACACAAAAAATACGACGGCGAAATTCCCAGTTAAACAGATTATTCAGACCGGGTCAATCGGGTTACCGGGTCACTTATGTTTGGGTCAGGCCCTATCACCGGGTCATTGAAAGTGGCCCGGATGTAGCTGTGGAACACGCACAGAGAGAGCGTGTGTGTAAAGTAAGAGAAGAAATAAACATGAATAGAGACAGAGAGAAGATGATAAAGATAAAGAAGCAGCGAAGACACGATAAGAATATATCAAGGAAGAGAGAAAGACCAATGAAAAACATGAAAACTATAATATCATTATGCTAAACAACACACATACTGTATACTCAGATTTTGACTCTCCACAACGGAGATGAATCTCCGTTTGAATACTTTAGTGTATGCGAAAAAGAAACTGGCTGGTTGGAAATCGAATCTAGGCTTTCAAATTTGAAGTCCAGCACGATAGCGATACTCCACATGCCTTTACCCAACACACGTGCTTAACAAGTGCTATAGTGTTTCTTTCTAAGAATAATAACATGGAAAGGGAATACTTCAGGTCAATGACGTGTTCTTAACTGTCATTGTAGCCCCTTGAGACTGGATTTGGACTTTTCCAACCAACGTTCGTAAATCATCTACCTCTCTTTAGTGACTCAGGTATTCGACTCCACAGTCTAAAGGATTCTCCGTTTTGTATGAGCAGTTATGATTAGGTTGTTCACGTCCGCTTTGTTAAAAAAACTAGGCTTAAACAGGGTTTGAACCTACGTTGGTTTGCTTTAGTATTTTAAAATCCAACACTTTTCCTCTACTCCATCTAGTCAACTAAGAATAGAAGCCATGAATTACGAAGTTCATCTTTGGAAATAGCCAACTTCGTCCTGTAAGTTGTTTAAACCAAAGTACAC
>JAGDQP010014810.1:0-40089 GCA_022664845.1 Lepisma saccharinum | reverse complement strand
TTATTATTATTATTATTATTATTATTATTATTATTATTATTATTATTATTATTATTATTATTATTATTAATTGTTACCCCTTGACTGTTTCAAACAAGATTCTATATCTATTTGCCTATCTACAAAGTGGTGATTAGGAGAAAATTCGAGCAAGTAGCCCAAGACTACCGTAATTAATACAGTCCAATTTTAAGAGAGGACAAAAAAGAGAAATAACAGCAAGTACTAATACCGGTCACAATAAAAAATCCAAAGTTTATTTCGAAATGAGTTTAATGATTGCAATATTCAGGACTATTTGTTAGATACTGGTTGCCCGGTTACGTTACAAAAAGAGCTTGCCGAGAGAAGAGTTAAATCTTAGCTCAAACACATAGCCACCTGAATAGAACAAAACCAAGAGGCTACTCCCTGGGAAACTTGACACATAACGTAGTGTACGAGGTAGCTGTTACATAGCATAAGGTGTCAGAAACATAATACTGTTCCAAAGTACAACAGTCTCCCTTACTTGGTTGGTAGCAATGAAAAACCTATAACACATTACTTTCAATAGGTACCACAATGAAACGACAGAAATCTACTTCCAAAAACGAGTATCATTTTTTTATTTATTGTGAAATTATTTAATTAATTATTTGTAAGAAGGTGATTTTTTTTGGAGTTGAGTTAGAAACCCTGAAAGTCGAAAAGTAAAAGGAATTCGACAGTGATAACGATTACTATTTGACTTGCTTTGGTGTTATGAATTCACAAACGAGGTTGGTAGGTCGAATTGTGTTAACCATAATGTATATTCAACTTCCTATATATTATTGATTACTAATATGTGCCCGTTATTAGGGGAGTTACATTCAATAACTGATTCCAAACCCATCGATCCCGTTTCAATAATTTAGCTGCGTAAGTCATTAATTTTGTATCACTTGTAACGGCAAAATTAGGCAATGAATCAATGATGGACATTCAATGGTTGAATAGTGTTGTAATATACGTAACAGTTAAATTTTAACTAGTATTTCCAAGAGATGGGTGTAAACAATACATGTTTAACAAAAATACTTTTTTTTTTGTTTTCGTTAAATTAGAAGACATCTGAAAGAAAAGGGAAAAAATACGTGTAGATCCAAGATAAAGTACATCTTTATTATTTTTCATAAATGCAATATATACTTCGGAAGGGTGGTCATTTCTAAATCTACAAAAAGGACACCAACGCTATCTATCCATCTACCTACTGTGACGTCACCAGCAAGATATTCCACTCAAATCGATCTCTTGTTTTTGGCTATGTTAGTGGTTTTTTTGTGGCGGTATACTTTCTTTAAGTGTATAACGTTTCCGTGAATATACCATCAATGTAATACAGCAATCAGTGTGTACAGTTTGCCTTTCTATATCAAGTAATTGCTACTTTTTTTGAATTTGTGGTTTGTTGTTTACTTCGCGTCGTCAATAATTAAGTGGTACCGCTTGTCTCACTAGCTACCGACCCTTTTCTACGACTTTCTGAACGTCGTCTTTCTCCTTACGCTCTACCAATTGGGGATACTCATTTAATTTCTTCAGCTTATGTTGATGATTGTAGCTTTTACATAAGTAAAGACGAGGGTTTTCTACAGTCCCATGATGTCTTCCAAGTTTACAGTGAACACACCAGATCCATTTTGAATTCTGACAAATCAACAGATCTTTTCTGCGGGGCCTGGAAAAGTAAATCGGATACACCTCTGAATTTTTGGTGATCCAATAAAGGAGGAAAATTCCTAGGAGTCTCTTTGGGCAATGACCCTGAATGGGAAAGTCAGAATTGGGCTCAACGTCTCACAGATATAAACCACATTCTATTGAGTTGGACTCGTTTTCTTTTTCCTTATCTTATCGTGGCCGCGCCCTGCTCGCCAACCAATTTGTTGGTTCACGACTAAATTACCATTTTATTGTGCTTTCGCCTCCTTCCACCTACGTTTCTACAGTTGTACATCGTCTGCAATCTTTTGTCTGGAATGGCCAGAAATTTTCCTATAGGGGAAAAAGTAATATTTTGCCGCCCTTACTACCGCCCTTTCCATCGTTTCTTTTAGCCAAACAACACGACCGGCCGACGCGACGAGCAGAACATTGTCTCATATCACGTAGTCTGTTTTCATCTCTGGAGCCTGTCGTGGCATTGCTATTACTAACTCCAGAAAAATAGTAGATCTTACTCCAGCAAGATAGTAGACCTGTCTATCTGACTTGAATTGCGGTTTTAAATTTCGCGGAAGAAGGTAGGTTGTATGGAATAACATAAAAAATGCCTTAACGTGCCGCTATTGAAATTTTGAACACGTTTAGGTCAATTAAAATTTAATAGACAATTTTCCTTCCTTTTTAGGAGGTTTTATTTTTTAATTTTACATGTTTGCCGCCCCTAAACGTGCCTCCCGGGGCACTTGCCCCCTTTTGCCCCCTAGATCCGGCACTGATGCCAACACAACCATCATTATATATTATATCTACATGAAAACCTCAATTTCGTACTTGGTATTTCACTAGAAGTGATTCTCGAGATACTGGAATAACGTGGCGCCTCATCAATGGATGAGTAGCTACTCCAGCTTTGTTACACAAATGGAACAAATTGTCTACAGCTCAGTGTCCTTGGTGTCCGACTGTCGAAGTTGAGAAATGTCTAACACATGATTTTTACATGTGACACAGTAACACCTATTTGGCGTGTACTCAACCTTTTCATTATGAAGGTCCTTCACTTCTCCTCCTTGTCTCTTGAACATACATTTTGCGGAATTCAAGGACGAACATATGCACTTCTTTTGTCAAATTATTTATTGATTTTAGCGCGAAGTACTATATGTAGTCATGCGTCTGTTTGCCTTCGGCAAAATCCTCCTCCTAGACTTCTATACGTTAAAATTTTCAAAACTCTTTTACGCCATCGCTTGTACATACAATATTTATATGCTTTAAAACAAGGAGTTTTTTTTTATCATATTGGGGTTTTCCAAATGTATTGTTTATTGTTGCCTACTGGCATCCAATTTCATTTTAACTTATGTTAGTAGTTAAAGAGTTTTTGTTTTCTTGTAGACAATGTATGATTCTCATTTCTATGTGAAACATGTGATGTAAGATTTTAGTTTCTCGAGCTAGAGTTAGTTTTATCCTCTAGTGCATTGCAATTTAGTGAAATCCTCACTGAACAATAAAATGAATGAATGCATAAATCTATCTATCTAGCTAGCTAGTTCTGTAACCAAAGTACACAAATTATAAGATCACAGTCCAAAGTTCGACCCAGTAGCTAACACAGCTCTCGTAGACTAATGATTCTTGCGCCAACATTCAACGAACTGCAACAAATTACCATAAAAATATGTCAAAAAGCATGGATGTCCTTCTGGCCACCCTATGCTTCGGAAAGGAAAATGAATTTAAGTTGGGACTCTCAATGCTTGTATCTAAGACAAGCAAAGTCGTATGTGTGGTTTCATTACAGTCAACATTATATGTATGAGGAGTTCAGAAGCGTAGGGATATAAATGACGTTGACAAATGAAAAAAAAAAAAGTTCGAGATAATCTTCTATATATAACCTGAAATATATTTGACACAATACTGTCATATTTTGTACAAAACAAATGGACATCAATGTGTCCATGTACGAAATATGACAATTTTTTGTCACTTATATTTCGTTTTCTTTTTATTTATTTTTTAAAATATTACCTCGAACTTCTTTTCATTCGTCAATGTCACTTGTATCCTTTTGCTTTTCGAAAAGACAAAAATATTCTCATGAAACTTTAGTTGCAATCGTGCACCATTAGTTTGTCTTTAGCTTTACATCTGTTTGGAAAGGCAGGACGTTGGTAACAATACCAATAGACTAGAAAATGACGTAAGAGTTCAAGAGTTCATTAAAGCTACTAAATGGTGGTAAATAAACTTCGTTTGCAGTACGTAGTGGTACTCGTTTTGCCAATTATCAAGATTATACAATAGAAATATTATTTTCCTAACTTAGAAATTGAAATTGCTGCTTAATTACCTGCTAATCAGCAGTCAAAAACTTCATATCAATTATTAGTGCTGTATGTTGAATACTATTACATGTAAGGTAAAATGGATGATTCCTATAAAGCAGTAAAGACTCCAAAAGAGTCTTCTCACAGAAAAGAGCCGTAGAAGGATATCTCCTTTTTTTTTCTAAATGTTCACTTTTAAAACTAACAATCGCAAAGACTTCGGTAGCTTGATAGCATTTTAGCCACGCAAGCATTATTTTTTATAAAATAACCTGGCAACATTGACATCTCTAGTGATTAGGTTCGGGAAAATTCACAGTACTTCTGTTGAATAATGTTTATACCAAGTTTGGTGCAGATAGGTCTAACTGAATTGAAACAATTTGAACAATTGAATTTTTAGAAAATGGATTGAAAACACTGAACCAATCAAGATGGTTCGAGGGGTTTTGAGCTAGTCTAGCAAAGACCTTTCCAACAACACTCCAAGCATCTCTGTACACCTTGTAGTTCCTGAGATTTTATTTCTGGAAACTGACGGACGGACACCATGAGCAGGAATAGAAGGTTCCTTTTGCTATAGCTTTGCTATCAAGGGACTTAAAGGAGATTACTCCAAACTGTCAAGTAAGAACTTATTAGTCCCGTCTCTTGAATGAGCTCTGGGCAGAAAGCTTGGATATATCAAGACGAGTACTTCTCAAGAGATCCTACTAACAGCTTTGCATAATGCAAACAAACATCACTGAGCAAACCAACTCAAACTAAGAACATGTGAGAAGAGTTAGAAACAGTCAAATGTTCGTTAGTTTACCTTTCCTTATGTATCTCAAACCTCAACGATCATGTTTTACATCCGTATTGCAGTTATGAGATCGGTCTATGAAGTTTCAGATACAACAAATTAGACACACTCCTTGAAGTGCAAATTTATTTGAAGCCAGAAAACTATAAGTCAATTCCAGAAACAATGAGATACAAGTAACATTTATGATTTTTTAGAAAAAATAAATACGGGTAATCTCTTATAAAGCTCAAAATATATGTGACACAACAATGTCATATTTTGGACATGGGCACATTAGGGTACAAGGTTTCGTAACTAAGAAATTAGAGAAGCTCTTACCAACATAGTTGTTGTGTCTCATACAAATATAACAGCAACAAGTTCTTGCGGTGAGTGCAAACTAAAGCTTAATAACTTATGATATATCCAGTATTATAATCCGTAACCCATAAATCTATCTTGTAACATTGATTCTTTACTATTTAAAAATAATATTTGCCGATATAAAAAATGTCTCCTTCAGCGCGTTTACTTTCTCTCTCAACGTTCTCAGACTTTTAACTTCAAGGCTACACGATTATGGCAAACACAATTATCTTTCTCTCGACAGCGGGAAAATAAAATTAAAGATGTCTCGTGTAACCCAGAGACAGTATCTTTGATATTGAATTTGTTTGAAAGGGAAATAACACCTTGAATGTGAGATTCTCCTTTGCCACAATCATGCCTTTTACGGCACGTCTGAGCAGGTAAATGGTTTACTTAAAAGGATGAAAGAGGAAAAAGTAGAATTCTCGTAATAGCGATGAAAACACTAAAAGTAGACAGAAGAAAAGAAAAAACAGGACAAAGAGAAAGTTGATTAGTATTTTCTTGATGTTTCCCTTTTAGCTGCGAAAAGAGTTTTTCGTGAAAATTACCGTTCGCACCAAAATTGCTAAGGACGAAAGGAGAGAAGCTTTTTTTCGTTGTACCCACGGTTGGTTGATTGAGCGAAGACACGTGAGGAAAATGGTCGCTCTCATAAATGGCGCCCAGCGTGGGGCAACTCGAATTAAGGGGTTGAGACGCCTCCTGGTGGTGGGTTCGTTCAGGGGGCCCAGCTTCGGGGGACAGGCAAATACCATCAGTGCTGTATCGATCTGCTTAGTTAAAATGAGCCTCTTCCTCGCGCTCACACTTTCAGCAACGCCTAGCGGGCAAAGGATGCGTCCTGCAGTGTCGGCTGCCTGCCTGTGGAAAGCGTGATCGGTTTTCTCTCGTCTGCTCTCTCTCTCTCTCTCTCTCTCTCTCTTAAAGCGCTCGTCCTCCCAGAATTCATAACCGCAAGAGAAATGTCTTTTCAATTTATTCCTTTTCCTCCTATCTTGTAGTCAAATTTGAAGGATACAAAATAAATATATATAGACACGTCCTTTAGTTTGCAAACAGTATGATTGTTACAGGGAAAACATTTCTGGTAATCACATATATACTACAATCGATATATAGATCTCTATCAGCTTCACTATGTGGAACTATATCATATTAATGTGATATCACATACTTTACGCATCGGAAATATTGAATTATCTGTGGTCTTATGCGAATATCTGCAGATTAGTTTTCTGTAATATATTTCGCTTTTAGTTTTGTTTTTATTTTTATCACCTTATATTTCTTTCCATTTCTCTTTTGCGTTCAAAGATATTTTCAGTTATATCTTAAAATATAGCATTTCTTCTCATACAATGTTCTAACCAATTAATTTTATTTTTTGTATAATTGCTTGCATTGTAAATATTCTCTAAAGCCATTCATCACAAATTCTTTAGATTTCTGAGCCTTGCTGTGCTGAATTCTTGTTCTCGTTTGCGTTTCGAAGATGTTCTATACAATCTTATTGCATTATTCTTTCATAGAATGCATTGTTCATTGGCATATAACACTATTATTCATACAACACATTTAATTGATTTTATTTCATGTATTGAATCTTCTGTTCAGAGAAGATAATTTTGTTTTTTGCGAAAAGATCTTATTATTTTCTAGACACTCTAAATCTAGGGTACCGTATCTAACCAATTGCTGTCGACCGACTGCATTAATGCTTTAGTGGACTTTACTATTTAATTCACGGGGGATCCCCATCCACTTCAGGTTACAGAACGGTATTAAAGTTAATGAACAATTTATTGGGGAAATTATTAATCACTAGAAATATCTAACCGTTAAATTTGATGTTTTTATAACTGAAATAGATCAACTAATCTAACGTGTAACAATTATCCAACAGGAATCAAAGATAGCATTCTTGGTTTAGAATCAAAGTATAGCTAAAACAATCAAACGGGATAGAATTTTCGTGTTTCAAAACGAGACACGCCACATCATTTGTGGCAAAAGTTATCCCATTTTTACCTTAAAAACTCTTTCTGTTCATATTGTGTACGGCTATATCTACTGCTAACAATATAAAATATATTTTATTATAAAATAATTGGAGGTAGATGTAGGTCTACAGGTCTCACTGCATACAAGGTGCTATTAAATGTATGTAAAAAAATAAGAGGTGATTCCTGACATCAAAACAATTTTTAAAAGTTCCGATAATCATGACTGATATTCAGGTTCGTTTTGGAGATACAACGTTTCCAACTTGGAGCTTAAAATCGGCGCATAACAATGGGAAGAAAATGAAAAGTTCTTGATAAATCAGAAACGACACACTAAACGAAATTTCTTTTTGCGAAAATTTGTTTCCAACATCATAGTGGATATCAGGAGAAAATACTGTCACCTGGTTTTCAGTGTTGTCAACAATGTGTATTTTTCAAATGGCACTACGTCACGTTTATTATACACTTGACATCTCCTAGTGATGGTACATAAAATACAAAATACTTAAAGCACACACTGCAGTGTTTCAAACTATGGATGAAATATCCTAGTAAAGTATATAGTTTGTATTAGATCACTAAAACGTGTCTCTGGTATCCATAGTTTGCAACACTGTGAAGTATGATTTTTTTTATCTTATTTACCATCACCAGGGGATGCCAAATATGCAAAAGCACGACGTCACGTTATTTGAAAATTTTAAAGGATATTCCGGGTTGGCAACAGTGTCAAACCTGGTGACATAATATTTTCACTCCTGATATCTAGCATGTCGGTAGAAATAAATTCTCGCAAACGAGATTTTCATTCAATCTGTCATTTCTGATATACTGAGAATTACTCATCATCTTCCCATTGTCAGGCATCGATTTTGAGCTCGAAGTTGGGAACGCTGTAACCCCGAAACGAAATAGTAAGAAAATTCAAGGAACTGTATGCATGAAAATTATCAGTAGCATTTCCAGGCCAAGCCAATATTCCAAGAGGGTTAAAACAATTAGGATCAGTTCTACAATCGACGGCTAAGCTTCTGGCGAGGATTAAGTTGAGACCAAGTCTCATTTTGAGTACTCTCATTGGCCAAAATATGAATTGTCCTCAACGTAGCCCTGACCAGAAGCTTACACGTCGATTGTAGAACTGACCCTTAATTCTCTGAACTTCCTTAAGAACTATTCAGGTTCATGTTGTAACAACTATTCAGGTTCATATTACAACAACCATTAAGATTCATATTACAACAATTAGCTCAGTAGTAGAGCGTTGGCGTAGCAGTTGGGAGATCGTGGGTTCGATCCCAGAGGCGGACCATTCTGACTTAGGTTTTTCCAAGGTTTTCCTCAGTCACACCAAGTAAATTCCGGGATGGCACCTTCAGCATAGGCCCTGGCCGACACGTTCCCAAATCCTTTCCCCTCTCCTATTCCGACCTGAGCCTTAGATGCCTAAAGGTTATCAATAAAATTCCATTAAAAATCATATTATCATTAGCTAGACCGTTGGTAGTCAAAATAATTCCCAATAATATTGTCACTCAACATCTTTGGTTAAGAGGAAACTAGAAAATAATTATTAACTAACTACATTATAAAAAATTTAAAAAAATCAATAGTAGATTAATTCCATGAATAATGTTAATGTGAATAATGATCGATAATTTATCATTCAGTTTCAGGAGGGAATTCAGGAAACGTTTCAACTTATTTTACTCATGGAACGTTTCCATGACGTAGTTTAATTGTATACAAAATCTATGTTTTTCCAGATTTCAAAGCAGAAACAATATCATAACTTAAGTTGTGGTATATTTTATATCCTTTTTGCTGTCAAAAAAAAAACAAAGCTTTGTATATAGTTAAGAGAAGCGCTGGTAGTTTATTCTCTAGATTGACATAATCCAATCTGTGAAATTGCAGATGAAAAGGAAGGTGAGCTTCCTCTTAGGTTGTAGAGGACGCTCAGCTGCACGTGGTATTGGACCACTTTCACCGCTCTTCGTATGCTTAGCACGAGCTACAGGTGGAACTGATAGTATCTCCTATAACGCAGACGGACTTTCAACAAGAGATTTTCCTCTCGTCTTATAGAATCGATGTTCCTAGCTGTTGACCTAAAGGGAATTAATATTACCACCTTCTGAATATCCCTGAACCATTCAAGTGTAATAAGGGATAAAACACTTTTTAAAATGAAGTTTAGTTTCAAAATTTAACCTGTTTGAATGCTATTATTCATATTTGTGAGGTAACAACGGTTGGAAAAAGTAATATACCGTCTATGATGTCTTAAGAACCTTTATAATTGTGCGATAATAAGGATCCTATTCAAATAAAATAGCCCGTTAGTAGCATGTTTGTAAACGTTACTGACGATGAAGGTAGCTACTTCAGATATTTTGATTACTTTACCTTTGAATTTGTTTTTTCACCATTAATATTTTATATCGAGGTTGACTACGAATAAAAATTATGGAAATACTCAGTAAACGTTCACTTAACACTGATAACCTAGAAGATATTAACAATGTGACTTAGTTGTAGTGTACGGATGTTAATTAATTATGAGTAATAGAATATAATATTTATGGTGTTAATGCCAGATATTTATTTAGTCACAACTTCATCATAGATCGCTACTTTTTTACGAGATCTTTCCACGTGGTACGCATATTAAAAATGCGTGTCGGAACTTCGTCCTACATGTAATTTTCGTTTCGCATAGAAAACGTTTTGTACTAGTGATTCTATAACTCTGACTATGATACTATACTAGTCATTAATATCACTTATGCAGACGTAGTTTCAAGAGATGTCTATGATAAAAGGTGCCGTCTTCATATTCGTCTTGTATTCACATTTTAAAGCATTATCTAACTATTGTATCAATTCTCCTTGTACGTATATAAACTTTATCTCTTTGACAAACTTTGTAAGATGGCAAATCTGTAAGTTCTGTATGAGTAAGAGATAAACACTGCCATTTTTATATAGAAACTCAAATCACTGCAAAGGCCAAACCCTTAAGGCTTAAACCACATTAGAATGTTAAAATAATATACCTTTTCCATGGCAGAATGAATTCTTAATCATATATTCGAGCACCAAACTTCACGTAATGATCTTGGGAACTACTCTTAAGCCTTTAACCATACAAGAACATTAAAATATCTACCGTTTTCATGGAAACGAGACTCACTAATAACACACACATATTCGAGCATTAGTTAGGAAGGATTATGCCTATTCCAGCCAATAATATGGCATGCTGGTGCAGGAAAATATTTTCAAGGCTTTAACCATATGCAAATATTGAAACGTTTAACGTTTTCCATGGTAAAAAATACTCGTTGTTGATCTAAAGAGCACCACACGCGTAGCGTAATTTGAAAATGTCATGAAATATTCTTTCTGTTGTATAAAATAAATGATGCAATGATCATAGTTACAAATAAGTAACTTTAGAACAATAATATATAAGACTTTAAAATAATGTTAACATATGCTTACCACGTAGAAAGATCTCATGAGTAAGTAGCAATGTAAAAAGTTGTCACTAAATATCTGGCATTAACGCCATAAATATATGATATTCTGTTTCTCATAATTAATTAAAACCAATACACTACAACTAAAACACATTATTAATATCTTCTAGGTTATAAGTATTAAGTGAACTTTTACTGAGCATTTTCATAGTTTTTATTCGTAGTCAACGTCGACGTAAAACATTAATGGTGAAAACCATTTTCAAAGGTACAGTAATCAAAATATCTTAAGTAGTTATCATAATCGCTAGTAACTTCTATGAATTTAATGGTTGGCTGTATTATTTGAAAGATTCAACCTTTACATAATACTTACATGTAAAGAACACAAAATATGTCTACTCAAGGGAATGAGATACAAGTGATATTGATAAAAAAAAAGTTCAAAGTAATCTTTTATATATAACCCAAGATATGCGACAAAGATTAGACATACTTTGTACATGCACACTTTTAAATCCAAGGTTTCTTTGTACAAAATACGATATTCTTGTGTCACACGTATTTCGAGTTAAACATAAAAGATTACCCCAAACTGTTTTCCTATTCGTTAATGTCAATTGTATCCACATCGCACAGGGGATATCTTTACCTTTATTGTTATTACCATTATTATTATTATTATTATCAGTAATAATAAAATATTTTTGAATAGACCGTAATAACTGAATCAGCAAACCGTTTGGGGTCATTGTTGCCTATCTAACACATAATTGGAAATTTAAAAAAATTGATACCCTTGATTTAAAAGTTCGATTTTTTACTTTTACACGACGTTGGCTTTTCCTTTTTTTCTTAATGGAATATTCATTTATTATCGCGGTTATTCCATGTTGACTTTGCTAGACAAGCTAAAAGTTTTACAACAGCAATTCTAAATTTAACAATAAACAAACAGAACCGCACAGACGAAAACTATAATAATTCTGAACTGCGTTGATATTTTTAACACATTGTCTGCCTCTGCCTTGAAAAAGTGTGTGGGTTTGAACAGGAGCTCGCTAGGAAAATCTCGTAAACCCTTGTTTGTACAAATGCTTTTAGCATGTTCCGGGTAAACACGATGTCAAATTAAGAGCAAACTACTTGTTTCTGTTCTTGTTAACCAGTTTTAACACAGGCAACAATTAAGTTTATTCAGTGTACTCTTCAAACGAAATTTATTCAACTGGATTAGCATAATACGGTGCCATGCATTTATATAACAACAACTTTAACACTACTTTTACACTATTGGACACGTATCTATGTATGTATGTTTGGGTGTGTTTATGTGTATTTCCAGGTATTACAGTATTCTCCCCCTTTTGTTTGTGGAAAGTGGTTTCGTTGCATTTTTTCCCTTTCTTGTTTGAGTCTCTCTCTTATTGAATTAAAATTGCTCCCTGCTCTAACATATTACTACTCAATGTGTGTCGTACTCATATGCATATGAGGAATTAAGGTAGAGTAATGTTACCTTCAGAGTGGTGACTGGGGAGGGGGGGTTCTTACTTTAAAGCTCGAAAATTACTCCTCAACCAAAATTCTCGAGAATTGTGCAGCTCTCCTGGTCCATTGGTTACAGTCTTGATCACGAATATGCATATAGGTAGACACGCAGGTATGCGTTGTCCATCCTATCATCTTGCTCGAAGTTTTAAAGGGGTTTCCTCATTTTGACAGCTACGTTTTTGCATCTCTTCCCAGGAAGAATGTTTAACAAGGTAGTTCATCTCCCAGACGTAGAACAAGCTTTTAAACTCTAGATACTAATCAGAATATAGATTAAATTCTTAACACCTATTACAATCTTTTTAAATCTATGTTGGAGTCTCATGTTTGTACTGAATTTTAATTTGAGGTTAATTTTTAAGGTCTTTAGGCAGAGGTGGGCTCCAAATAATTTTAAAAAAGGGCTCGGAGGAAGGGAATCATTTACCACTTTTTTCAGCAATCACTATTTGGCGTAAATCCCTACAAATATCTTTCCTTCACAAACCAATAAACGCACGGAAAATCACTAATTACCAGGATTCGAAAAAAATATGTTTCTGTTAAACACATGTTTAAAACACGTATTCTTGTTTTTGTTTTAAACACGGTTTTTTATAGACTACTATAAACGTGTTTGTTGATAGAGGTTATGATAAATACTCCATCTACAGTAGTCTCTATAACGTTTCAATCGCGCTATTGGTCTATTTATAAGCATTTTGGGTTTCATTTTACAAAATTTGATGAAATATGCTATTTATTAAAATTCAATGACAAAGCTATTTATTATATAAAAGGTAAAGGTATACGTTGTGTAATGCGCACGCGCCGTGAATGGCGCATAGAGGATGTGCAGGTAGCATTTTCTCGACCAACGGCACGAAGTGAAGTGGGCTGGTCAGTGCCACATTTGGCTACCTTTAACTCTAAAAATGCACAGACATGCCAAGGGCACTGTGGTGCTCAATTTGTTAGGAGGCTGAGTATACCTCAGAGCGCCAGGTATGGGAACACTGAAGGAAAATTCTCAAGTGTCCTTGCCGGGATTTGAACCCGAGTCATCTGATTCGCAGTCAGACGTGCTTCCGCCTGTAAGAGTTTCTGTTGAATGATGACTTTATTTGAACAAAATGTTTACTAAAAGTGTATACAAAGTAATCTTTAAGAAACAACAGCACTACATGTTAAAAATTCCCTTTCTGCAAGAGATTCGTCAGCGAATTTTAATAAGTAATAAATTTGATGAATAATCCCAAGTTACTCTAAAATCAATGTATTTGGTCCGCTCTTCGTAGCTTGCTAGACTCTAGCGCTATTGATAGCGAATTAATATTCCCTGCTTCTAACATTCAACCGATAAAGAAAAAATAAAGACAATGCATTTTATGTCTCCGCCTGTAGGCTTGTGGCGTCATAATACTGATTATTTTAGAAACTAGCTTTCACAGGGGACGAATTGTATTTTAGTTTTTACTGATACAAACACACCCTTTTGCACTCTTAAAAATAACATGATTATTTCAAAGAAGATAAAATAAAATAAATATGTTTTAAAGTAGGCTGAAAAATCATAGTTTAAAACGAATGTTCAAAATGTTTTAAACAAACTGCTTAAAACACTCTCATCTGTTTAAAACACGTTTGAAACATCGGTTTAAAAGATTTTGTTTTAAACATTTCAACCCTGCCAAATACACACACATACTCATGCACGTCCGGTGGCGTATACAGTGAACATATTGTCCATGGTATTGCTTTTGCATAGCGATTGAACAGTGGCATATCGTCCTGATGTTCAATAATGAGAAGTTTGTGAATGAGTGCTATAGGACGTATCAGAAAAGTACGTTTATTTTATTTTCTCCTTCCCAGCAATTTTAACAAAGGGCTCAGAGAAAATGCAGATACTTTAACAAAGGGATCGCGCGAAACTCTGCGATTCCTCCAGCACGCCTCCTGTCTTTAGGTATCTTTAGCTCAGGCCACATCATGTTTGTACTGAAAACTGAGTTCACTGAGTTTCCGTGGTGGAATACAGAAGATCACTGATTAGCATAGAAATCGATATCTGGGGAAGAGTGTCCCCAATACGGGAACTTCAAATTGAATGAATATGATTTCCGCAACTTTACGTACGTATTCTTATAAGACAAATTCTGGAATTGTGGCTGGAAGGGGGCCTCATATACATTCGTTTCTGTGTAAATTTTGTTGCCCATTGGAAACAAGTCTCTCAAAGTTTGAGGCACAGTTAAAAAAAAAATAGATTTTAGGTGGTTTTGAATGTGTACCAAGTAGTCTCCGCCTGTCTAAGGAACAAGTATGTATTTATTTCAATCTATGTATTTATCTATGCATCTATCTATCTATCTATCTATCTATCTATCTATCTATCTATCTATCTATCTATCTATCTATCTACCGATCTATATCGAACAGTCGTAGCTCAGTTAGTATATCGTAGGCTTTAGCAACCGAAAAGTCCTGGGAGCGATCCAAGAGACTACCTATCCTCACTGAGGTTTATCCTCAGTCATACTAGAAAAATGCCGAGATGGTAACTATTAACTAGGCTCTGGTCGACTACTTTCCAAAGTTTATCCTCACTCTATTCTGACCTTAGCCTGAGATACTTAAAAGACATAAATAAATTTAATTATATATGGGTACATGGGAAACGTGGAGCTGACGTTTCACATATTCTAGGTCAACGGTACTAGGTGAGGTTGGGTGGTCAGTCCCACACTCTTTTGTCTTTGCCTCTCCAGGTGTTCAGGAATATCAGGGGCGCTCTCAATTTGATAGGAAGTTGAGTAAACATCAGAGCGCCAGGCATAGGAACACTGAAGAAAAGTATCTAGTATCCTGGCAGGTACTCAAACCCAGTGGGCCCGATTCATAGACATACGAACTATCACATAAGCCACGGCGACGCTATTTTAATGACGTACTCTTCTGATTTTTTTTTCGTTTTATTTCGTAAATTTCTAATTGTTAAACCTGGGGGAAGTGTCCTTTACGCCTGATTGTACGCAACCAACACGCTCAAAAAGTCATGTAAGTTGCCTATGTAATGCATATTCCAACCCAATCTAAATGTTTTCACCAAGAAAGCTAAAGAAACAAGGTAGGTGCCACGCGCATAATGTCGTCTCGAGTCTCGCTCGTATGACGTCAGCCGCAGTCAAGAGGATAAGATAACACATACGAACACAAGCTACACCCTTGCGTTTAATACACAGAAGGGACATAAGCTAATTGGCAAAATGATTTGCAATTAGATTTTGTTGTGTCTGGTGTGTCATTAGTTCCTAACTGATATTTAATAAACCCGGTGGACATCTTATCGCACTAAGGCGTCTGTACAAAGTGCAAGGACTTGGGAGAGGATAACAAAAAACTCTTCTGAAATAATCAAAGCACTTTTTCGATAGTGCACGTACTATAATAGCTTTAGCAATATTATCATTTTCCCAGGTCTTACATGCGACATTAAGAAGCATTTCATGTTGGCTTTTCGAAAACATTTTGTTAAATTTTTCACCAACCTTTTTAAATTTTGATAATTCTTTTTTTCGAGATAAGATATTTTGTTTTCTAAAGCTAGAACTTTTCCTCTGCATCTGAAAAGTTACGTTTTTAATAAACAATTCTCCGACAGAAATACTTCAAATTGAACGCCACTTAACAATAATTGGATCATTGCTTGTAGCAGCAGAATCGGTTACATTTATAACCAAACTTTGAGGTTTTAAAATATCTGACACAAGCTTATTCCGTTTTCTCTCTTCACATCTTGCGCTACGTACTTTGTTAACAAGTGCCGGATCTAAACATTTTCCTATGGGGGAATAATTAAATTTTGCCGTTCTTTCCACTGCTCTATTTCCGCCCTTTCCATCGTTGTTTTAAAGGCAAATCTTTAGATGTTTGTGGCCCGGGGCGCTTGCCCCCTTAGATCCGCCACTGGGGTTAACCGAGCAATTCTGCTTTCAAATCGCGAATGTAATCTGATTCATCAAAATGTTCAGAGCAAATATATGAATTGTCCAGATTGAAAGTGTCGTCCTCCTACACACCCAACTTCTACGAAGAGTTTTTTTTCTTTCAGAAACTTATGGTATGTTATTATTTTATCATGTACCTTACTTCTGTTTTTACAAGCAGCAAGAGCAGTGATTCCGCCAGACACACCCCTGTGGGTGTGTATACCCCCAATATCTCAAGAACACCCTCCAACTTTAAAATTTTTGTGGGGAAGTCCACAGAAAAAATAGATACAAAACTTCACTTACACCCTCCCAATATTGACTTTATCCCCCTAACTGAAAATCCTGGCGGAAACCCTGAGTAAGAGTACACGCTGATGGCATATTGTAAATGTAGTTTCAGAAATACAAAATACATTAAATCTAACACAAACACATACGAAAGGATAAAACAAAACCACACTCTGATATAACACGCATTCGCAAGCCCGCGCTCCGTATTTTAATTCTCGCGCGCCTCGAGTTTTGTCGGCTAATGACGTCACTTGCTACTGCACATATCCCAGTGGCACCTACCTTGGTTTTCACCATGTTTTGGTGAACAACGGTTTAGGTTCAGACTTTGGCTAAGCTCCTGTAGGTGATTATTGAGACATTTTTAAAAAAGAAATGTTTAGTAGGCTTCTTCTTAAGAAATTTGGTTTGGATGGGCATATGTCACATGGTAGGTTTACTGGTAGTAGATATTATCAAATAAAGTAGATGCTTGATTTGTTATATCTCTGTTAGTACTGTTACGATTTGCATGGAACTTTCGATATTTACACGAATTTTAATTTCAGTCATAAAAGTTAAGAAAAAATGGTGAGCGATGTTTATAAATACAGGGTAGTACATACGTGATAGAACAACTATATAAAATTAGAATGGGCTGTTGGAAAAGAGTATCAAAATGTCCTGACCTATGATATGGAATATAAGGTAAATCAGATTGGTAAAGTCAGTCACATGGCGGTCATCTCGCAATCCTCTATTTTCTACTCAAATTGAATGAAAAAGTGGATATGTGACAAATCACTCTTATGGAGAATTATACTATATTGTGTTTTAATTTTAACAAAACTTTGCTGATTAGCACGTTTTAACATTTTTTTTCTTTGCAGAAAATATGAATGACACAAGCAGAATATGTATTGATCATCTTAATATCAAGTGAGCAATTTTTAGAAAGGCGAAATGATCATAGACGGCTAGTCGTGTGGCCACAACATTCTCCAAATTTAAATCCTTTGTATTTCTTTGTGTGTGGCATCACGCAAAGGAATTTGTTTATTCTTTAAAGGTATTTAATTGCATGGAGGTAGATTAATATATCGTTTCGAAGTTTTTGAAAAAAAAAAAATGGACCAACTCTGGGATGCATATTTTGCTTCTGTTCAAAATAGTTTGGCGAGGAAGGGGTAAAAATTTTGAAAGTGACTATTTTTTATTCAGGCTGTAAGAGTTGAACAAACAACTACAAGATTGCAAAACAAAAAGCACAAAGGGTAAAAAGAACTACCATTGTCGAACTTTGATCTCTCACCATTTTGAATAATCTAGATCTCGAAGCTGCTGCAAACCATTTCTTTTATCAAGGTCACTCCGTTCCCTTTGTTTTTCAGTTGCTTTTGTTTACCCTACTTACCTCGTTCGAAGGTCAGAGGCAGAAGTTTTAACAATATATGCTAGCACCTCAAGGAATGAATACGTGATCCAGCATCATTTTCTTTTTCATATTTCCATTTGTTCCAGAGACAAAGGACTGGGCAGAGACTTTATGGACACCCTACACATATATAGTATGTGTATGTGTGTGCTAATTCAACAAAATTATCGTGCACAACACATACAGCACGTCTCTTAGGGTTCATCTCAGAAGAATCTCGAAAAGTAGAAGGAGTGAAGTTGATGAAGTGACAGCATGATGGATGCAGGAAACTACGCCAGAAGGAAATTGACTTAGTTGCCCAGGAAGCACCGAAGAAAGGGTGGCTGGGCCAGATGCATCTTTTGTTGTGTGTTTGTCAACAAGTACACTTAAAAATTGACAGACAGTTCATTAGCTAGCCGTGCTTTCAGAAGAGAACGGTAGAAGAGTTGTGAGAACAAAAAAGGTTGGAACAAGGAACAGGGACATTTTGAATATGGTAGAATGTTTTAGATTGATGTTCTTAACACTTGTATAATAATAAGTACATGGAATACGAAGCATCGCTCGGTTAAAAGGTTGAGGGCATTAAAGATAAATTTTGCAATGCTATTTTCAAATACTGTATTGGAAAGTCAAAAGAATCAACTTTAAGTACGTAAGATAAAGTAACTAAGAATCAAAATGGAAATAAAGGATGAATGATTAGGTTTTTGTTTTCTCTCGCCTTAATTACTCGGAATGGTCTTGTTGATATTGTATGTTGATATTCTTCATCCAAAGTAGAGCCATAGAGAATAGGGTCAAAGAGCAGCTACTATGAGATAAGGTTTTCACTTAAGACAGCCAAGGCGGTGTTAAATTTTGTCCTACTGAGTAGAACTGCGCGAATTGAACTAGCAACAGTATTATTAAGATTGCAATTCATGAACGTGAGCTTCCATCGTACTTTACTGACAGTGAGTTTATGTAATGATCGTCAGATACTGTACAGTAATTCAAATAAGCACTTAATATCGCAAAACGTGTTGCCACATCAGAAACAATTGGTTAACTCCATCAGTCTCAGAGATTTTCTTGTTACCCTAGAAAAAATATTACATCTCCAAAGTTTTTGAGATGGAATACCCGCTCTCCTTGAAGAGATGAAATACTGATATTAATATTTCATTTCAGTAGTGCAATTGCAAATCATAAACAGTTTAAAAATTTCGTTCAGTTGTCTGGGAAAAGCCAGGAAACTTGGTGAATGGAATGTGACTACCAAAATTCTGAAACTCTTCAGTTTCCAAAAATATTTAACATGGAATACTTAGAAGAATGTTATCTACTATACTTCAGGTTCACAATCAGAATCTCAGTAATAGTCATTATGGTCGTTATAGTAGTAAAGAAAATTTCTTAGTATTCTTTGCTTGGATATGTTTGAAAACTAGGAGGTTTCTAAGAGTTGTTAGTCGTGTTCCATTCAGGAAACTTCCTGACTTTTTCCAGCCACATGGACGAAACTTTTTAACAGTGTAGTAGGTCCACAAGGTAGGGGGGGGGGGGAAATGAGATATGGATATCCTAAGATTTTTAATATCTTTTGAGAATAAAATTCGGGCCGACACGTAACGAGATGACTGTAGAATGGAGGAGACTGCATAATGAACAACTACACGGACTGTACGACCCAACCGATGTTGTAAGAATAATGAAATCATGACGACTAAGATGGAAAGGACATGTATCTTGGATGGGAGAAAAACGAAGACTAATATTTCATCTTGATTGGAAAGCCGGTGTGAAAGAGACCGCTGGGAAGACCTAGACGACGTTGGGAGGACAATATTAGAAGTAGGTGTTTGTGATGAAAACTGGCTTGATCTTGCACAGTATAGATCCCGATGGCGAACGTTTGTTACTACGGCGATGACTTTGTGAGTTCCGTAGGCCATAGTGTAAGTAAGTAAACTTGGCCTATAATGTTTAGGCTATAATTAAAGTGAAAAACTCCTTAAATCTTAGAGAGAAAATTTATTCCCAAAGTAAAAACGTACAAAATCATGTTAAAAAACAATATTGACAAATTTGGGCCACGGTGACTCAGTTGGTAGAGCGCTCACCTCTGGTGTTAGGGCTCGTCGGATAGATCCCTGCTCATGCCATGTGGGCTTTGTGGTGGACAAACACCGTGTGCGTGGGTTTTCTCGGGATGCTCCCGTTTCCTCCCACTTTATTCATTCCATAAATTCATCCCATCATCATCCACACGGCCTGAGTCATAATTGCCTAAAGGCCTTAAAATATATTCAATTCAATTCAATATTGACAAATTCCTCTATGTAAATCCCTTAACCGTAAATTTCGCTCAAAGTTACTGCATTTTGTACGACCTTTTGATTTAATAAACCTAAATATTATTTATCGTAATATTACATAATTTCTAACGATCTTCACAACTTTTGGGTGCCTTTTGTGCCTAAACTATTAAACTATGCAAATTTAGAAATTTCTCCAAAGAAACTACTTTTCCTTTTCATCTGAGAAGTTCAGTCTTCTATTTATGTCCAATATTTCTTACAAACTCTGCGTTATGAGGAATTATTAGGTTTGTAATCTTTGTTATTCGACAGTTTTGTGGTCCCACCTGCCGCTACTAGAATAAACTACACTGCCAAGTAACTTACAATTTACATTTAGTGTTTTTATTTTCTACTTTTCCTTAAATATTATGTTTCAACAAATCAGGAAGTAATATAGTTCATAAGCTATGCAAAATAATTATCTTTGAGAAGTTCTTGAATGGTTTTTATTGTTAAAATCAGATACAAATATATACCTTACAATTGCCTGTATCAGTAATGAATTCAGACGGTGGCCCGAGGGAAAATTCCTCCTTAGACATCTGAGGTTCACAAGGAGAGTCCGCCAGTTGTAAATTTTATTTTCGATTCATAATGGTTGTAATAAACGTTCATCACCTTAGTGTTAATTTGGTAAAGCACTAAGATGCGCTTCTTCGCCGTTGCAGAGAAACTCGCCTTTGAAATATTTGGCGTGACGAGTCAGAACAGTGCCCATAAAAAAGTATTTGCTTCCTTGAATAGAAATTATATTTTTCATGCAAATAAGTAAAAAAACAATATATAAAATGACATTCGTTCAATTGTACACAACTTATTTACATTGCAAATAACTCCGAATCATTCAGAAGTATTAACAGAAGTCTCACAGAAAACAGAGTGATAGTTATCGTAGAAACATGGAAAGCAAGAAATGTCACAACATCTAGCACATCTGATAAACGATGATTTTTTTAAAAGTATCTGTTGGGAAACACACCTTATTTACATTCACAAAAATGTTCTACCATCTGTCAGTTTTGATACAAACCACGCGTATCTTATCATATCGGGAAAAATCGGAGAAGACAACTGGTGGTGGACACGATCGATTGAATTTTTATAGAATCTTCTCTGGAGTTGAGCACAAGCTCTCGCTCGATTAAATAAGCACAATTTTGAAGGCGCTTGATTATTTCTTTTTATCTGTTGGTAGAAATAAACGTCGCACAGTTGGTCGAGAGGAGAGTGCTTTGGAGGTATGACCTTCACAGTGCACGTTGGTAACTTCTCATCGTCCTGAAACATTTGAACGTACCCAAGAGTCGATCTAAAAAAGAAAATTTTTATTTTGTATATATGGTTTCAAAACATCAAGCAAGAAGTCCTTGTACGTACAAAACCGTCGAGAGTTTTCCTGACTGAATTTCGAAACATCATGAAGTTCGCGAAAACAGCTTTTAAAAACATTATTATATGTATAATGTTTGTAAATTATTAAAAGGACTTCTTTGCATACGCCGAATATTTCAAAGCCGATTTTCCCGGCAACGGCGAAGAAGCTCCTCTTAGTGCCCTGCCATATTAACATTCAGATGATATTATTTAACTACAAACATTATGAATCGAAAATAAATTTCACAATTGACAGACTCTCCTTGTCAGATTTACTACCCTATAAGTAGAGATTGGTACTCTTACATTTCATTTCATTTTTCATGTGTGAAGTTTCTGTTTTCTCAACTGTTTAATAATAATTTCTTCACCTAATAGATGTAGATTACGCATTATTTCAGGGATTCTCCACTAACGCAAAAAGTTCATTAGTTTATAATCACCAGTAGCTCTTCTCTTCTGAGACTACAGTGTGAAAAAAAAACATGATGGTAACGTCGCGTGCTTCGGATAGGCAATGGTACGAATCCAGTGGCAACTATCTTGACTGAGGCTTTCTAGGGTTTCCCTTAGTATCACCAGGGAAATACCATGATAGTACCTTCCCCTTTCTCTATTTAACCCATCCTGAGCTAAAGATAGCAAGAGGTCGGAAATAAAGTCAATTAAATTCAACGTCATGGTACCACTTAAATCACAGAAGCGTTCTTAGCAAAATTAGGCTGCCAATTTCTGGATGTCTGGGCAGGCCAACCCAAGGGTTGAACAGTTTTCTTTTTACGCTACGGTATAGTACCAGCAGTAAAATAGCACCTGGCTTTATCATCTTGGAAGTAACAGGGGTTCATTGAATAAAACTGCCACAATGTTGCAAGTATTTCACTGCCTCAATGTACCCATCAGTGTTTTAGTCCCGTACCACAATGCTACAACCACCAACTTTCCTGGCGGAGACTAAGGACTCCAGTAGAAGGCGTTTCCCAGGTAGTTGTCGCAACTATACACGTCTATAGGACCAAAGCAATGTGAACCTTGGCTCATAACTTCACAGAATCGACTTCCACTGTTCCAAAGTTTAATTGTGATGGTCGAAACACCTCTTGAGCTTTATTGGTCTTTTGTGATATGGGCTTACGTTAAACTACTCTGCCTGAATATCCAAGGGGATAGACCCCTGTTCGCAATTTTGCAGTGGAAAACGGATACCCGTATTGCTGCCTGAAACTTCTGTCTAATAGCGATTTTTGACAATTTCACATTTCAGGGTTTGCAATCTCTGTGGTCAGAATTTTCGGCTGTCTGGAACTTTTTAAATTCCTACATTGTCTTTCTCCACCTAGCATTAATGCACAGTTTATTGTGGCCTGTATAACATAGCTACTTTTGCCCAACTGAACAACCCGCTAGGGTATCATCCCACGATTCTGGATGCAGCAAGCGCTATGTCCTTCACAAATGGATCTCTTGCCCACTGAAACACATCAATCATGGTTCAGGTCACATGACAGCCGAATGACGACAATCACCTACCATCACAGGGTGACCAATTATTTTTTGCTTGATAGTATACATATATTTGAGAACATAATCGAGAGATGTACAAATATTCTAAATGGATTCAATGAGATATTTACAATAGAAGAGCTCGTAATTATTTCTGTATTATTTGCACGAAATGTGATTCGATTTATTAGTCAAGGAGCACATAATGTTCATTGGTCACCCCATGCATTAACAGGCGTAGCCTTAAGAAGCCTTGAGAGTCACGACCCTAATTTATTTGATTTTTAAAGATAGCGGAAAAATAAAGAACAATACTGAAATTTTCAGAAACGACCGCAATAATACTTATTAGCACCCACAAAATGAACTAATTCAGATTTAGAAATATGAAAGCTAGTAAAGTATGACGTAATACTCCAAGTGTGCAAATTTCTCATCGAAAACAAACTCTGAAATTGTGGCTTCAATAGGTATTCTTAATTATTATTGGGACCGTTTTCCACAATATTATTGCTGTTTCTAATTTGTCCGTTATTTTCTAAATATATTTAAAATGGAGGCGGGAGAACTGAAGTCTCTTAAAAAGAAACAGTATTTTTTTAAGACTAGTCTCCCCAAATAAACACAAATTTCCACTGGTTGAAAGTGTTTAATTTCGTCCGTCACCCGTCTTTATTTGTTTCTTGATGTCGACTGGGAATTTTGATTTATTTATTTTGTGATAATACCACGAACACATAATGCATAAAGCCCATTAATCAATTAAAGCTACAAAAACTATTGTCAGCCTACTTGTACTTATGTTTTAGAAGTAAATGAAAACTGTGAATGACACTAGAATCATCTAGTGCTGAGTTTTAAATCGAGATTGAAAATTGTTTGAATGAATATTATCAGGAATATGACAGTAGCCCAAACATTGTTTTATTTCTGAATTTGAAAATGACTTATCTGCTTATATTTTTGTAATTTCTAAATTTCTAAGATAACATTTTATATTTCACCCGGCTCTAAAGAATACTCTGTAGTTAAGTAATCATAAACTCGTATTACTTTAATACGCAAAAACTCATTACACTTCTTCCATATGTATTAAAAGGAAACGTTTTACCTAAATCATTAACACCTTTTCGTATTTGTATTTGCAGCACTGGTCCCACCTAGGTAACACACGTATACTACATATACTATCATTACAAAAGTTCTTCTTCCTATGTTCCTACATATTAGAAATCATACAAGCTCTTTAATGATGAGATTTTAGGTAGGATCGAATAGTTTTCCGAATATTATTGTAGGAATAGTGGTTTGGGTTTCTTTCTATTTTTCTTATAGCTTTAATGATATATATTTGTTTACTGTTATAAAGTAACTTGAATTCATTACATCTACGTGAAATTAATAAAAAGAAAGCTTTTATCTCACAAGTAAAGTACCCGAAGTGAGGACTCGAGTTGCTCATCAAGTGATACCTTAAATTGAAGCTAGTGACGAGTATAGTACGCCTGTGAAATCATAGCTGCAGAGTTCCAGTAATAAAAAGGTTATGGCGGGTCAAAGTTCAAATAGAAAGCGGATTTAGCTGCTTGTGATGTCCATGTTTTGCTGATTATCCCGATAGTAATACGTCGAACGTTGCTCCCAATTAGTGTAATGTGTAGAATGATATCCCCCGCTCTGGCTGATCAACCGCTTTCTGTTATTCCTGTATGAATGTCCTTGTGCATGTTTGCTCCTGTTATTGATGTCAATAAAAGGTCTTTTTTCTTTTCGTTCCAGAAAATGGAAGTAGGTGCTATCGTTCATGCTCTGTATGAGAAATATGGATTTGTTAATAGGGGAATGAATAGGTATGAAGATTCATTGTACAAACAAATAGTGGAGATACTTGAGGACAAGATGGAAATCATAGAAGAAGTGAGAACTCTTGGATTTGCTGGTGACAGTGATGAAAGCGATGATGGAGACTACGGTGATGACGTCTTTGATGAGGAAATGCCGAGTACATCGCAAGGTTCTCAAACACATCAAGAGTCTCCGACACCTGTAGCTTCCTCAGGTGAAGAATATCAGCCTTCGCCAAAAAAAAATAAAAACACATCTTGGACGATGATTATAAAGAAGCAGCTTACATGTTTTGGACACACAATGAGAACCCGGAAAAGAAACGAAGGAAATTTTAATCTGTCAAGTCACAGTATAGATTAATTCAATCGAAAAGCATCCTCTTTGAATATGAGAAAAAAGGCAAAAACCCAGTTATAAGAAACTTAATTCAGCAGTTCACGATAAATTCAAAGAAATAGTCGAGAGATGTGCAATTATACACGACAGGACTCTTCGCTTTTGGGCTCTTCAGATAAGTAAAGAGCTAGATCCGGATAATACTCTACAATTCAAGGCATCTCGTCACTGGCTGTCTAATTTTAAAAAGAGAAACAGTATCGTCAGTCGTTCTATCACGCATAGGGTTAGCAAAACGTGGAAATCAAAAGAGGCTGAATTAAATCACTTATCTACGACATTTATTACGTCCATGAAAGAACTTATGTTACTAGAAGACCTGAATCCTCGTCAAGTATTAAATGCTGATCAAAGGAACTCCATGCATACAGGACTCATAGGTCTAAAGGTACGGTGGTTGTAAGAGGTGGAATTGGATCAGTCAGTGCTACTACTCATTCATATATGATCATGCCGGTTATTTCCATGGATGGTGAAATATTGCGTCCGATGTACGTTCTTGTAACCGAATCCAGTGGTCAATTTCCAGGAAATAAGCAAAAAGATCCCGATAACATAGTGTCCCATCCAGGGAAGACTGCAAACATGAACAAAAGTGATTTAAAAGAGTTTTATTCTGTATTCTGGAATAGCCTGCCTGCCGATCGTGATAAAGTCTTGCTTTTGCTGGATTCATGGAGTGCAAATAAGGATGATAACGTATCAAATGCATTACGCCCTAATCATATAACACTGTTCAAACGTTTAATTCCTGGTGGTTGCACTGGTTTCATCCAGCCACTTGATGTTTACTTCTTCCGTCCATATAAATCATTTATCAGGTTCATTACTGACACAGTTATCGCTTCCTCGGAAATTAATCTCTGGCATCGGGATAACATTTTACGAATGCACTCCTTCACTCTCTTCCAATTCAGCGCCTCACGATTTCGCAACATGATCAGGTTTGAGTTTTACAAAAGCGGCTACTTGAATGAGGAGCCCGAGCCCTGGATTTCTCCATTGGATTATTGTTTTGATTCTAATATACGTGACGAGTGTTACAAGACCTCATGTGAGAACATCTGTTTTGTTAAGTGTGCTCATTGTGCAAAGTATCTGCTTATCACACGCCTTCATTGACGACTTACATATTGATTGTATCAATGTGTAGTACTTTGTACGTGTCTCTTTCCTTCACATGAATCGCATTTCAATTCAAAACCATGTCCTTCTTACTTTTGTTCTGCCTTTCGTTGTGACTTGTTTCAATACAATTCGCTTTCTCTTTGAACTTTGACCCGCCATAACCTTTTAATTTCTGGAGCTCTGCAGCTAGGATTTCACAGGTGTACAATACTCGTCACTAGCTTCAATTTAAGGTATCACTTGATGAGCAACTCGAGTCCTCACTTCGGGTACTTTAGTTATCAGTGGTTATGGAATGCTTTCTAGTCACTTTCTCACAGAATTGATAATTTATACGTTTGGAGCCAGATGTCCTTTTAATTTAACTTTAGAAGAATTGAAGTATTATCATTCAGCATGAAGAAACATTTACAAAATTACACAAAACAGTACTTGTTAGTATTTTTCTTTTATTGCTTTCTGACAGAACATTGTTTCAAGCCTATTTCTTCAACATCTTTGAAGTTAAAGATTACAGTTATCATTGTTCCATCTATTAGTAAAGATATTTGAATCACAATTTAAATGCAATTATTTTATGAGTACCACAGCATCATCTATGGAAATAGGTTTTAACCTCGTGTTATATTTCGGGATGGGCATATGCCATAAAGTTGCTACCGTCGATACAATAAATTTATTCTTATTGTATGTTACAAAGCGGTTTTATCTTTATTCTACAAATATTCTTATTCGTTTTAGGCCTCATGATAGCGAAGCTATAACCTATAACCTTATAATCCTGTTAACTGTGTACGTCCGTCCGTCTCTCCGTGTCCAGAAACTGAATCTCAGGAACTACAAGGTGTAGAGAGATGCTTGAGGTGTCGTTATAAATGTTGGGACTGGACCATCTCAGAGTCGCCGTAGCCTTTTTGATTGGTGTACTCGTTCAGTGTTGCCAACCCATTTTGAGATAAAACCAATAGTTGAAATTGCTTCCATTCAGTTAGACCTAGCTACACAAAACTTGGTATAAACATTAGTTGATACAATACAAAAAACTGTATCGTGAAATTGTTAAATTACTGAAGGCAACAGAATTCAAATAATCAATATATCTCCAAGATGTCAGTCGATCCTAACGTATTTCCGTAGAGTTTTAATTTTATCATAATATACAAAACTATGAATGAAAATCAAAGGAAAAAAGATTTATTGTTACATTATTAGAGTCAGTAATAGAGCAACTAATATAATTAATTCGTAATTACCTTATTGGTTTCGAAGGGAAATTAAAAAAAACAACAACTATAACAGCTCTGGATATTTTGTTTCCTCTGAGTAGACTGACAGATATGTTGCTATTTTTCCTCAAGTGGTTATCATGGAACAAGAACATTTTAGAAGCATTTGGCCAATTTGAAAATTTGATGCACGTTCAGAAATAGAGGAAAATGGTCAACTGAAATTTTACATTATGAAAACACTGAATCAACATATATATATAACAAGCAGAATATATGAATCACTTATGCTAAATCTGAGAAAAGTAATGTTTCAATGTCACCAATTAGCACAATTTGTTTCATATATATTCATAGAAAATGGCCGAATCAATATTTTATGTAAATTGTAAAGATGTATATGGAAATGGTCACGCATATGAGTGCAAGGTTCCCAAATTATGCTAAATTTTAAAACATAGAAAAAGTAATCATGCTTTTTTTATGAATCGGTGTGTACATCACTTATTTACCTCCGAACAAAATCTCAAATTGTTATAAAAGCTTATAGAGTAACAAAAGGGAGAAGATTGTTCTGTTTGAAAATTGATGAATCGTATTCAGTTGTCAGACTTTGTTTCTGGAAACGGAAGTGGTTTTCAAAGTTTTTAGTAGTAATGACGATTTCTATAAACTTTTGAAAACCCAAAACAGATTAGCATTCTGTTGCAATTTGAGCTACATTGAAAGGTTTTACTAATGTTAACTAAAGTTATTGCATATCTTTGAATATCATTAACGTAATCCCTTGATCTTGTTGATTCATTACAGCAAGAATAAAACATAGCGTCTTTAATTGAAACATACCTTGGTATGTATCCTGAATGCAGGAAATTTTAATTCTTAATAGAATTCATTAATCTTTATCTAACACAACACATAATGTATGATTTAAAAATATTTTGTATAATATGGAGGTTGTATAATCTGTACTTTATATTTTTTTAACTTTATTTTATAATGTTTATTTTTGTTCTAAAATAAAATGTATTTTTCAAATTCATAGTGAAACGGCCCAATCTCGTGATATTAAAATTTTGCTAAAAGATTTGCAAAAATTGTAGAGACTTGTAAAAGTTAAGATTACTTCTCTCACTGCTATCATAACTGCAATAACAATTAAGGACTTGCTCACAACATCCAAGTTTTCTCGTAAATATGCAGGTAAAAATATTAACAATTTCAAAGATTTTTTTTCGATTTAGAACTCACAAATATTTTTTATGAATATCCAGACACATCGTAGGAGAACTCGTTAAATGATTTTTAATGTTTTGGCCATTCGCCACTGTTTATTAACACGTTCCAGACAGAGACTCTTTAACGTACGTACCTACGTATGTATATGTATGTCTACATGGTTCTCGATCCTGTGGTTCCCCATATAAATTGTTTCCCCTTCTTGGCAAAGTTTAGCCATACTTCATGTATGAACACCTCTTCTTGCCAAAACGCATGCAAAATTGTGTACTAAAAAAAAACACTTTGATCTTCCTAATTAAACATGCTATATTTTCTTTAAAACAAAAAAGGTCGTTGTGAACACTTTGCTCCTTAAACTCATTCCGTGGAGAAGTTGTAAGCACACTACTGCAAGACAGCCTAATAAAAGAATAAATGTACTAATTTCGTTACACTATCATGTCATTATGAGAATATTTCTCCCTTCTTAGATGCGTTTTTATTTTAGTGTAATAAAAGCACTATTTTTACGGCCTCCTTCCAGTGCTATGGTGTTTTTAGAAGTTAAGCAGACTAACTCATTGTTCTGAAACAGTACATTTCAAAACTTGTTTCTAACATTATTCTTTCTACTCCCATCCGAGACGTTGGCCATCTACGCTTTCATTTATCCATTTTAAATACATAAACGAACGCAGGTTAGTAAAGATCAATGCCAGCCTCATTTACCGACCTCGGTAGCCGTATGGGCTAGGGCGCTGGGTCACCGCTCATGAGGTTGCGCGTTCGAATCCCGCCTGAGACATCGATGTATGCGGATTTAAAACTACATTGCACTTATATCATCGTGATGAGCCGAAGAGTGTAGTTACTAAAACTACCCATATGAAATAAAGTTTATCAAAGTTTATCAGCTCACTTATGTAAGTACGCTAATATTCAATTATTTCTTTCAGTGCCCTTATTAAATTTACTCTAGAATAAAAGGTACAGTTGTAGTATATAGGTCAATTAATTCCTTCATAAATTTTATAATGTTTGAAAAGTTAAGGTTCTATATTAATTAATTCAAAGCAATTCAATTAAGTATTTGTTATTAATCAGGACTTAGGAAGCAGTAATGTAGAGGCATTATCAAAACTTTTTCTTTAACAAACAACATTTAGTGAAATAATAGAATAAATATATATTATTTTTATTTATTTGTTTGCTCTTGTTTGAAAGAAATAAGCTAAACCAGATTTAAGTACCTCACTGCTTGTAGTTTTCATAAATATCTTGCAAAATATAAGGCATTAAAATTTGGTTGTAACTTTTCTGCCATCTAGTAAGATAATTAGAACTAATTAATCTAACTAACTAACTAACTAACTCTATGGCTTATGGAACTCGCAAGTTCATCGCCGCAGTAACAAACATTCGCCATTGGATTCTATCCTGGGCAGTATCAAGCCAGTTTTCATCACGAACACCTACTTCTCGAAGATCTCTTCTAATATTGTCCTCCCAACGACGTCTCGGTCTTCCCAATGGCCTCTTTTCATCGGGCCTTCCAACCAGGATAGAATATAATCTTCGTTTTTCCCCCGTATTGTAAAAATAATGAAATCGAGACGACTAAGGTGGGCAGGGCATGTAGCTCGGGGAAAATTAATCTAATTAAAAAAATAAAATTCGTATGCAATATTTTGCTCAATAGTTAAGTAAACTAAATGTATATGCACATTAAACGAAACATTATTTCTGAACATACTGTAACGGAAAAGTAAGTAAAACATTATGCATTCTAAGTTAAAGAAAAGTGCGTTTGCTTTACATGTTCTGCTATTGAAAAGTTTTGGTAATATATATTTGGACGTTTTTGATAATAAGCAACCGAATTCGAAGTTACGCCTCAGTTCATCATCCTTTTTGGAAGAAAAAAACAATCCTTACAACAACAGTCAGTCGGCTTATGAGTCACAAGGGAAAGGAAACATTCTATCTTTCAATAGCTAGTTTATTTGTCAAAGTGTTTCAGTTACATAGTCAAAGATTGATATCGGCCAGCTGTGTGCTTTGATTCAGCCATCTGTCATATGTCAATTTGTTTTCTTTGATGTCTTGTCAGCAGCTTCCTCTTCCATATTTTTTTGTGCCTGATGCATATGATGAGAGCCAAATTAAGAACTTTTCAAAGAAAATTAAGAAATAAAATATTGAACTTCTCGACCTCAAAAAAACTTTCCTTGTGACAAGTGTTGAAATATTTTTAATTTGATTTGTTTCCTTTTTAGTTTGTTCAGCAATGGGTTTACTTGCATCTGATATTATAGACCACTGGTCTACAATATGCGGCCCGCAAACTAAATGTGACCCATCAAAGATTTATATATGACACGTGGAAGATTTTATACAAATTGCTGCATATCTGTCCTTCGTATCATGATCATATGTGTGTCCATTACCTTTACCGCTAATATTTATTCTTATATTATTTTTTTTAATATTTTATGATTAAGTAAAAACTGAAAATAATACAGAATGATAATGATGATGGGCAAACGAGCCAATGTCTAATTTTGTTGAGGACAAGGTGTAATTTTGTAGAGTCAAACCTGGCGAATAGAAAGTGATTCGAGAAATGAAATGCCTTCACGGAGAAAAATTTTATTCGGAATTACGTATTTGTATACATTAATTCTTGCAGAAACAGGATTCGTTAGAAGGCCTGTATCGAATACATTCCCCGGAATGTAATTTATACAGGAATTCTAACGAATCCTGTTTGTACAAGAATTCCTGTATGTTTTACACTTCAATTAGAATATATTGAACTACATGCCAGGCATGTATTGAAGAATGAATGACATGTTATACATGCTAGACATGTATTTGTATCAGTAAAGAATGAAGCCATGTAAAGATACCCTGATGCATGTAAAGTTTACGTACAAAGAATGGAAAATTGTACGGCCGGGAGTGTAATAGTAACAGGACCTAGGATGATTATTATCCATAGTTGCCCAACCAGCTTACACAGCAAATAATATTATAGGTATCTGTCTATGATCACTGTAGCGGTTAAAGCAACCTGGGCGACCACAAGCAAATGCTGCATCACGTCTTATTAAAAGATTTATTCAACAGAGGATTCTACATAATTTTCCCTCTAATCAGATTTTTTTAGTGAGACCTAAGGCCTCTATTGTTAACCACCGGAGTGGCTAACACCCACTAGAGGGTTACGTCCTCTCTATAGGGAAGGGATGTATAGGTGAGAAGGATATTTGGACTATGGGTGATCTAAGGGAGATTATATTTATTTAACCTTTATTTTATTCAAATCAATTTCTTTACCATGGACATTATAAGCATTATGCTCATAATCGTATTTCTGGTTTAAGGGTCAATGCTGATGGTTAATGAGTAATGGGGTGAAGTGCAATATCACGTCACAAACATTAAGACGGACAGGTGATGGTGGATCTTGTTGCCCAGGGGCGACTCTGGACGCGATGAACGACTGGTGAGCCCTAATTGAACATTGATGGAAACAGTGCAGTTATGGGAGTGAAAGGTGAGATGAAGTACTGTGAAGTATGGACCTGGGTTGTCACACTGTGGTTTCAAGTGCGTTGGTATGGTGCGTTGGATTTGTGGATGGGCAAAGTAGTTTCATTTTACTTTCTTTATTTTCTCAATTTCAATAAACTGGACATTATGAGTTTGCCTCATAATCATACATGTATGGTTGACGCAGGTAGATGATGATGGAGATGAAGTGCTCTTTGACGTCACAGCACGTTGGTTTCGTTAGTGAGACAAATGCTGGGTTATCTTCTGTTCAGGGGTTACTCTGAACTGATGAGGGACAGTATGGATCCTGTTAGTAGATGAATATTACTGTGCAAGATATGATGGTGCTATAAATGGGGGGTGTCTAGGAGATGAAAGTTGAGAAGGATGCCATGATCAGGATGATCAGGAGAAATGGTGTGATGATAGAGGGAAAAGAGAAGCGAGATAGGGGTATGGACGAAGGAGTTGTTGGTTGTAATGCGACTATATCGTGTAGTGTTTCGAAAAGTAATAGGTGATGAGATTCGAGGTGTTGACGTTTGTACTTCAGTCGGAGCTGTTCAAGGTGATAAAGGATGTGTGGGAATGGTGTACGGCCATATGGTTCTGCTGTTGGGCTCGGTAATCTGATGCGGAACGCTGTTCGCAGTGCGTGTCGTTCTAGTGTTTTCGCTTTGTAGTAGAAGAATAATGCTGCTGAAATCCAGACGGTGAAGCCATAGGTGAGTACGGGCCGTAGGAACACTTTATAAGTGTTAAGTACAGTTCTCGATTGTAGACTCCAAGTGGTGCCTGTTAATCCTTTCAGAAAATTAAGCCTATTGTCTGCTTTGGATGCGATATGACTTAAGTGTGGTCGCCATGTCAGGTGGTGGTCAAAGATGATTCCGAGATAAGTGACAGTTTTGGTAGGTTGAATTGGTGTATTATGGATGGTGATGGATAAGCGATTAGGATTTCGATGGACACGCGTGCGGATTGATTTTGAGTCTCCACTTATCGCACCAGTCTGTAAAACGTACTATTGCTGAATTCAAAGCGAAATTGATCTGCTGGATGGTTTTGGCTTGGGCAAGAAAAGCTGTGTCGTCAGCCTACTGGAAAAGTTTAACATTTTGCAGGTAAAGTAGGGATATCGGCGACAAGCAGTAAATATAGAAGTGGTGATAATGCAGAGCCTTGAGGAACTCCTGTGTAGAGAAAGATGGAATGAAAAAGAGTGGAATTTATGTTGATGTATGAGAGTCGGTTAATGAGAAAGTTGAATATGAAACGGAGGTAGCAGATAGGAAGGCGAAATGAGAGGAGTTTGTGTATGAGGGCTTCGTGCCAGACTTTATCGAAGGCCTTTTCAAGATTGAAAAGCACCTGGCATAAAGGTTGAGATTTATTGTAATGATGAGGGATTAAGGTTGTGAGTCGTAGGAATTGGTCATTACTACTGTATCCAGTACAAAAGCCAGCTTGAGTGGGAGGAATAAGGTTTTGGTCATTCAGGTGTGTATGTAGGCGGTGAACCAGGATTCTTTCGAGGATTTTGCTGAAGATAGGAGTTAGTTGTATTTGGCGGTATGAGGAGACTGAATCGGGGGGTTGTGAGGTATTAGGAACATTAGGGTTTTTGAGGTTTTCCATTCTGCGGGTATATAGCCGGTGCGTAGAATAAAGGTGTATATAGTGGTAAGGAGATGAAGGAGGTTGTAGGGAGCTTCTTTGAGATGTCGATAGGATATATTGTCCATGCCTGGCGCGGTGTTGCGTTTGTGAGTGGTGATGTGGGTATTATCATCAACATTGATGGGTGCTGTGAGTGGGTTATTTATAGGAAGAGTGTGGGTGGTGTTTGGCTGTAGGTGAGGAGATGAGAGATTGAGTCTGTGAACTGGATGATGACGTTGTGTATGGGCTGGTTGGATTGGGGTGAAAATCTCTTGGAGGTGTTCGGTAAATACTTCTGTTTTGTCAGTGTCAGTGTGTAATGGTTGGTTGTGATGAATGAGAGGATAATGTGTTTTAGTGTATTTGCCTGTGAGTACATTAAATCGTTTCCAATATTTTGTGGGATGATGAGTGGCGTCAAGGTTATTGCAGATTTTAACCCATTGTCTGGTTTTCTAGGCTTTGAGGTAGCTTCTGACTGTACGTTGGAGCTGACGGTGAAGGCGGAGAGATTCGGGATTTTTGGTGCGTTGATAATCTTTGTAGAGTTTTCGGGATCGGGTGATTAGAGGAAGGTGTTGAGGAGGTAACTTGGGTCTTGATGAAATGGATGTGGAGGTAGGGATGACATTTTTGAAAGCTGTTTGGAGAGTGGTGGTGAGGTATGGCATACAGTGATATAGGACGTTTTCGGTCTCGGGAAATGATAGGTTATCAGTTTGTGATGGTGGTGGATTTTGTTGTCGGTGTTGTCTAGGGGTGTCTATAATGAGTTTGATAGGTGCATGATCGCTACCGATGAGATCAAGTACGTCTACATGATGGCGCGTGTTTAGATTTGTGGAAATGATAACTGCATCCGGTGTGGTGTTTGAGTCTTGGTGAGTTGGCTTTGGTAGTGGGATGATGTTGCCAATAGTTTGAGTGGGTATGAAATTTCGAAAGTGATCTTTTTCTTGTTGAGGTCGGCTATGAAGATTCAGACCTGCCATGATGATAAAAGTTCGAAAGTTATATGATATGTAGGAGAAGAATGAGTAAGGTATGGCGTGACCAGTTCGGATGTAGACTGTTGCTACTGTGACACAGAAGTTTTGAAAGTATAAAGTTGTTATGAGATGTTCTGGTAGGTGAGGTAATTGTGGAAAATGTTAACGATCAGGAGCTTTTGGACTGAAACCTATGGCTACGCCGCCGTTTGTTCTTAGTGCCGGTATGGAGTTGTCATGACGTATGAGGGTGTAACGTGGTATTTGCAAATCCGGCGCTTGTTGAGTAGAGTTTCGTTTAAAAGGAAGGCATTGACATTTTCTTCTAGGAGTAGATGTTCGAAAAGGATTTTGTTTGTTGGTAGAGATCGAATGTTCATGAATAGAGGAACTAAAGTCATATTAATATCAATAGGAAGGTAGATGAGGATTTAAATTTCTGTTTCATAGGCTGTTGCATGAAAGTGTGCGTATGGTCCAGAGTATGTTGCGGTGAAACTGACATTGAGAATTGAGCGTACTGAGTATTGGATTTGATGAAGTACATGCTGTCTTTGCAAAGGATTGATTTTCTGCAACGTTAATGTAATGAAAGCTAGCAATCTCTCAATGGTAATTGGTGCATTGATGGAGGTGATCGGCTCGCTTATTCGTTCTACTGGTTGTGTCCTGATTGGTACTACTACTTCCGGTTTTGTGGATTCTGGTGCTGGTCGTGCTTTACATTTATAGCTGAGCGTCGGGTGTTGTTCGTTAAACGTATTGCATTTTGATGGAGCCTGCATGTTTGGAAAAAACTTTGGTAGGATGTGGACCGGAACAAACGGCGCATTTCGGTTGATTCGGACATTTACTTGTCGGGTGTGAATTATAGATTTGACACTTCTCGCACCGAACTGGCAATGGTGATGGTGTGTGCGATGGTTCTACCCGATACCTGCGTCTGTAGATTTATGCGCTTGCTGCCAGTAATGAATTGATGGTGTCCTGTGCATTGGTTAGTACTCTGACGATGTATGTAGGACCTGCGTTACACATGATTCTGATGAATTTGATGATGAAATGACCTTTTTCTCTCAGTTCTGCTTCTATCTCTTCGATGGTGAGTGATGGTTCTATCCCACGAATGACAACTGATATAGATGGTGCTTTGCGTGGCGGTTGTTTTGTGCGTCTGTCCTGTAGAACTGAGAGTTGAGCTGTTTCCGAAAAATTCAAAGCTGTGCTTGTTGCGTATTGTTTGTGCCAAATTGCAATAATGTGATTTGATGATGATGCCATTTTTTGTGAATTTGATTTCTGAAATGGATGATCTTGGTACATACTTGATGAACTGTTGAAAAATCTGTTTGCTGTTTTGGAACTTGCTGTCGTAGTTGGTGAGCAGGAAAGCATTAAGTTGTGGTTTGTGAGCTGAAGAGAACTGGTCTTGATTATCAATTTCTATGGCATTGTCATCTGATGGTGCTTCTTGTGAGGATTAGCTATGACTGATGAATACAAACGTGGTGAGCGAGACCTGGAGCGGTGAGGTGGAGAACCTTGTCGTTTGTCTATGATAGTTTTTTCGATGCTGCGACGTGATTTGGCGATCTTATCTAGCGATGAATATGGTGGTAGTCCTGGTACTACTGGAGGTAATTTATGTTGAAGTTAATTATCTGGTGGATCTGCCATGATGATGTCATAAACGTGAAGCTAGAATGAATGATTATGATCAATCAATGTGCAATGACTGCCAAAATCTCAGACTAACTCGCTCCCTCCCACACTGACCAGTGCCGTCAATCCTATTGAGGCAGTACGTGTGCTAATCTCACTCGTGCGTATACTACACAAGATCCTTGTGAGGACATTAACAAACCCCAGCTAGACTAGGTCAAGTTATGTAATCACATCACTCCACAATGTAGTGACATACAAAGACCGCACAACCATTTGATGCATTTAATAACTTCCAACATTAAATTACTAATACATCAACAGTTATAGTTTAGTTACCAATCAAAACTCGACGACATTGAATCATGTGCCAATAACTAAATAATAAAAGCAACAATTTAGTTACATATAAAAAAGTTGTTCAATTCGATTTTCTCCTACTAAAAGTAGAGCCATCTGTTGTCCATCTTTTGAAACTCTCAAAAATAACGTACGTGCAAAGTGCACTTATTATTATTTTTTATTGATTAAAATTTCATTTTAATTATTCTCATAAAAGACAATGAGGTAAAGTTTGATCGAATCAACACATAAACATTCCATATCTTACTTTTGTTCCTCTGATGAGCCATCAGAACAAATGTGTTTATTAACATGCACGGCAGTGCATGAGCCAAGTTCTTCACGTCAGAAAACGTCAGCACTGCCAGAAGCATGTTATACAGGAACAAGAGTTTATGGCAAAATCGACGATTTGGGGGCCCCGTAAGAAAAAAGATGTTAAAGATAGGAATATGAGCTTTTGCCGTTAAGGAGATATGGTAAATATGTGCAGATGTACAAAATTTCATATTCGTATCTCAAACTATGTTCTAGTTGTGGACCCTGAAATTGCACATTTTAGGCTAACTGACTGACACTCATCATATTGTTTAGGGTGTTTGGAGTAAGCTAGAAACATGAAATTTGGTATGAAGGTAGAGGATGATAAGTAGATGAAGAAAAAATTCCGACATTTTGAAAAGGTCGCCATCTTGGATTCAAAATGGCCGCCAAACCTAAATTTTCAAAGAATACACAGCCTAAACGACTAAAGATAGAACAGTGAAATTTGGTATGAAACTACATCATTGATAGCAAATTAAGAAAACCTTTTTAAAATTTGAATAAGTCGCCATTTTGGATTCAAAATGGCCGCCAAACCTAACATTTTAAAGAATACACAGCCTAAACGGCTGCCGCTAGAATAACTAAATTTAGTTTGACAGTACAACATTATTAGTAGATTATGAAAATATTACAAAATATCTCTAAAGACGCCACCTTGGATTAAAAGTGGCGGACGTCATAAATCCAATTTTCAACTGCTTGAGCCAGAGATACGAAATTTGGCATAATGGTGTATTATCAAGTGTAGTTTAGGAAAACATAACAACGTTTTAAAAAAGTCACCATCTTTGATTCAAAATGGTAGCTGACATACCATTTTTCACATCGTTCGAGATAGAGAAATGAAATTTTGGTATGACAGTGTATCATCACGAGTATGTCACGAAAATATAAGAAAACGTTAAAAATGTGTCCATCTTTTATCCAAAATGCCCGTCTAAGCCCCACTTTATAACGACTGAAGCTAGAGAAACGAAATTTGGTATGAAGGTGTACCATTACGAGTAGGTTAGAATAAATTCGGCTCGTCTCCCCTACTAGGGTGCAGTTCCCAGCGGGAGCCTGATTGCGATAAAGGGTTATGCCTCAGCGAGGCCATCTTGGAATTCTGGGACAGCACTCCAATGAGGCGAAGCGAACATATAAATTACACAAGTATAAAAAGCAGCGAAATACGAACAAAAGCACCAGGGGTGCAACCTGTCCAGTCAACTCCTTCAACCTTAAAAAGTGGTGAAATGGAATATGGATGAGCCTAGTTCCTCGCGCCAACTTCCAATACTCCTGCGTTCCCACCAAGTTTTATTCGTCACAAACGTTAGTACTGCCAGGAGCATGTTATATAGGCAGAATGTCGAAGCTTCCCCATTTGGACGTAGCGCTCTGGAGTATGAGGGAATATCTGCATCATGGTGCGCAGTGCACTGCAGATTCTGGTTGTGATAAAAGGACGCAGTTCCTCCAAGCTCCTCAAGTTCGATGCGCGGCCTGCCGTGGGATTCTTGGCGCAGCGACGCGAGCAAATCGAGGGGAGTATCAATATGTACGGCAGTGCATGCAGCCGAGTTCCGTGTGTCACAAAACGTCATTTTGAATCCAAAATGGCTGACTTCATAATCCATTTTCCAGACCGTTTGAACTAGAGATATGAAATTTGGCATAAAGGTGTATTAACAAGAGTAGTTTAGGAATAATTTACATTTTTGAAAAATTTGTTAACTTGGATCAAAATGGCCCCACAAAAACTTTTTACACACCATTCGAGCTATAGAAACGAAATTTGATATGAAAGTGTACCATTACAAGTAGGTAACGGCAATGTAAGATTTTTTTTTAAAAAAATCGCTTTCTTTAATTCAACATAGCCGCCCAAATACCATTTTCCAAACCACTGAAGCTAGAGAAACGAAATTTGGTATGAAGGTGTACCATCACGAAAATGTTTCAATAAATCGATCAAACCACCGCTATGAGCGTGCAGCCCCCGAGGCGATATGAGAAAAGGTCTGCACAGCATGGATCGCTGATCCCAGAAACTCTGATTACAATAAAGGGGGCGTAGACCTAAAAATTTGAAGTTGGGGTGCACACCGAATTCTGGGGCAGCACACCCAGCGAGGCGAACCCAGTATATATATACGTATAAAAAGCTGTGAAATCTGAGCAAAACACCAGATGATGTTCGAGCCTTAGAGTTGGTGGTGGTGGATTTTAGGGCCGCCAGCCGGAAGTAAATTTGCTATAAAGGTGTATCATGACAAGTAGGTTACAATAAACATGGCAAAGCTTCCCTATGTTTCAATAAATATGGCAAAACTTCCCTATGTTTCAATAAATATGGCATTCCCACGGGTGGTGGGTATGGGGAAAAATCTGCAACATGGAAGCACAGTGTCCTGGAGAGTGGTTAAGATAAAGTGGCGTAAGTACCCAAAAACTCGAAGTTGGGGGCGCAGCCAACTACGGGGGCGAGGACCTAAACGAGGCCGAGCGAGCGAGTATATATATTATACACGTACAAAAAGCTGTGAAATCCGAACAAAAACACCAGAGGTGCAAAAAGTGGAGCCAAGTTCTTTAGCCCTAAAAAGGTGTGAAATGGGAGACGGATG